>PVKP010009303.1:0-68918 GCA_004027715.1 Plecturocebus donacophilus
AATTTTAAAAATCCAACTCTATCACTGACTAACTATATGGCCTGAAGCAAATAATGAACCTCAGTGTGCCTAGATTTCCCACTTGTAACACATGAATAACACCACCTATGGAATCAGTGCTGTGACGATTAAGGAAGATAAAATATCCTGCTGCTAATAAAACTTTGTTTCAACTTTCTGGAAAGTGAAATCTCCTTTTGGAGAACAGTGGGAGGGATGCAATCTCCAGGAGACACAGTGACAGGGAGTCACGGAGGGAGAAAGTCAGTCTCTTTCAGAATATTTATCCAATCCTGATGACTTCCAGGACAATATCTCGGTCTGGTGCTCCTGGTTCCCCATTAACTCCAACACTATCAAAGAGAGTGAAGTTTATGCCCAGAATCTGTTCTTAGCTATAATTTTTTCAACACCATTTTTTTCAATCTGTATGTTTGTATATTTGCCTTCTAATTATGGCAATAATGATTTTTGTATTTATGGCAGTGATATAAAGTGCTTCTTCAAAATATATGACATTAAAGCTAAAAAAAAAAAAGTCAGTCTAAGAAAAACTTTTCTTGTACAAGAGGACAGGTAAAATAACCAAAAATTGAGGAAGGTCTTATGAGAATAGCTGAAATTTGCAAAGCACAGTCCCAGGGGACTGTACTCAAGACTGTCTTCTGAAATGACTGGTGATTTTCTGGAACAGCAGTTACGCATCAGGAGTCACCTCCAGCAGCTAAAGAAAATACTCTTAGCTGTTGCTTGTCCTTGCTATCTAGTTCTCATGGCTGAATTATTCAGATTTTTGTAAGCTTAGGGTTTTTGAGTCATCTGATATTGGGTTAAGGTAAAGATTAAAAAAAAATAGAGCTGTTCAACTTGTTCTGTTCCTGTTTCACTTAAATACAGTCCCTGAGGGCAGTAACCACCTTTTGTATATCCCCTGAATTGAGCAGAGGAGTACAAGAATAAATGGTTGAAAAATAAATGAATGATGGATATTTATCTCTGCATAAGATTATGAGGCCGTTAGTTTACTCTTTCTCAAGGAATATCCTAAATTCCAAATGCTGAGCAAAAGCTATTTTCACCTCTGAAGTGTTATTTTGTTAAGATGAAAGATTAATTGAATTACTATTATGCACCATGTATTATGAACAAAGTATTCTCATGAACAATTAATGTGAGCATCAAAATACATAATATTGCCTCTCCTAGGCATCAGAGAGGTTGCATAGCTGGCAAAAGGTGAAGTTCTGTTAGTGACAGAGCCAAGTCTTCATTCTGTGCTTATTCAACTTCAAATCCAGTACAATGTATTTCTATGTTATTAAGAACTAACTACTCAGTCTTTCTGTAGATTAACTAATAATAACCTTACATGGAGGAAGATCTAACACATTATTCAATAAATCATCGAGGATTTTTATTTCTATTTTGTTTTTAAACATTGTATAATAGATTGATATGGAGCAAGAGCAAAACTAAATTGTTGAAAAATGATACCTCACCTAATAGCCATGAAAGTGTAATATTAAAGCATGTACAAATATTAAATATATTAAAGCTACAAAACTGAACAAGTAAAACTAATAAAAGTAATGTATTTAAAAACCTAGAAGTATGTATATGACAGTTTTTTTCTAGTTTTGCTGTCTTTATTACATATATTTAATTTTGTTCATGTATTATTTTAGAAAAAGAAAAATAATATAAAACATATTAATATTCTAGGCACACTTAGAGGATATTAAATTTCATTTGCATTTAGACCCTAATAACACTTTTTCTTTCTACTTGCCCTAGAAGATATTATAGTTCACTAAATACTCAAAGTTATATTAAAAGGTTGTAGGAATCTTAGCAAAAATAACTATACTGTTATCAGATTAAAAGTTAATTTCATATTGGAAAATACCTTAAAATTATCTTTGTGTAAAGCCTTCAAGAATTTTAAAGATTTTTTCATAATCAAATGAAGCCCTTCTGTAAACCAAAGAATTTGAAAAAGATGGCCACAACCAGGTGTTAAGATTGGATATAAGAACTCTAAGGCTGTTCAGACATGTGGCGTTCAGAAATGGCTATGACTTTATTTGTCCTTTTTTATATACTTAATTAGCTTCTCTAATGTGACTCTTAATATTAACTAGTCAGCCAGCATCTATTAATGTGCTTATGTCTACTGAATTGATGCCAGAGGTTAACCTTTTCTTTAAAGAGCATCTCATCTGTTTGAATAATAAAGCTATTGTCATATTCATGTTATGTTCTACATGTCCTGTTAAGTTAGTCAACTTATAAGACATAAAATTCATTCTTGTCTAAATTACTTGCATTTATTTAAGTTAATGTCATTTTAGGTGACAAATATTTCAACAATAATTTACTTGAATGACTCTTAACAGCCCATATGTTTGCTTCAAACATGTTTCATTGACAAACATTTCTAACATGAAAAAAATCTGTTTATAGGCACTGTAGTCAAATTGCTCTTAATTTTGGAATATGTTGATGTATGAAATCCCAATATTTAAATGAGATGTCACTTACATGGTTTACATGATTATTAATATAGTGGCAGATTTATATAGTCTAACATGTGAAATACCTTCAAAATAATCTGATTAGTTGAGATGCACACATGCTATTTAACTGTATGAACACACACATTCAAAATATTCTTATACAATTGACCCTTGAACAATGCAGGGGTTGGGGCAATGACCCCTGAGCAGTTGAAAATCCCCATATAACTTTTGATTCCTCAAAAACTCAACTGCTGCAGACTAGAAGCTTCATCAATAACATAAACAACCTATCAACAGATATTGCGTATTTTATATGTATGATATACTGTCTTACAATAAAGTAAGCTAGAGAAAAGAAAGTGTTATTAAGAAAGTCATAAAGAAGATAAAATACATTTACAATACTGTACTGTATTTATCGATACTGTAAGCTTACATCATCTGTTTACAGGATGAATTGCCTACCATTTGAAATGTCGGGCAACTGCAGCTACACACCTCAATCTACAGTATGTAGCAAGCAAATCACCTTTTGCTTGTAATATCATGACTTTTCTCTTCCTCTTGGGAGTACTACCAGCATCACTAGTGGTACTTCCTATGAGTCCCATGGCATTATTCAAGCTTTATACTATTGCACTGAACTAGATGAAAAACACAGAACCATGAGACATCTCTCCATACTGTGATATGCAATTTACTAGACAGACAAACTACTCACTCAGAGACGATTGCCATCACATACCATATTAAGCAGATACTCCCAACACATGAGCTCTCTCCAACAGCAACAGGAGGTGGCCATAAAATTATTACAGCAGTACAGTATGTACTACAGTTAATTTAATACACCTATGATTTAATACTGCATCTTTATATTTGTTTACATTCTTCTGAAATGTGAATAACAACATGTATGGGCTGTAAACATTTGTGTGACTAAGTTTTGATAAATGTTAACTTGTTATAATATATTTGCATATATTTTAAGGTAGTAAATAATAAAACAGTCTAGTATTGGCATAATTTTATGCATTCCTGACATATCTTTTTCTTATTTTTTAAAATATTTCTAGGCTATCCAGTTCATCAACAAGCTTTTACAAATTGCTGCAAATATCCAAAGAACTTCCAATATATTTATTGAAAAAAATCCACATATAAGTAGACCCACGAAGTTCAAACCTGTGTTTTCAAGAGTCAACCGTATTTACAATTCTCTGTGTATTTTCCTACTTCCATTTCATTCACAAACCCTTTATTTTCCCTAATAACCACTTTCTCATTTTTCTCTTATTTTCAGTAGCACAACCCTCACTCACACCAACTGAATAAGTGGAATTAATCATAAAGGAATTAAAGAAATAAGCAAATTGCATATGCCCTACTCAGCCTACCAATGTCATTTTACCTACACTATAAGCCCCTTGATTTTCTGTTCCTATTAGTTTCCCTCCCTCTCACTCAATGAAAATATGGCTACCAATAACTGATCAAAACTTTACAGTATGGTATGCATAATACTAAAGAAAATATAACTAAAAGTAGTACTATCAATTTCTGGCTGAAAGAATCATTCTCTCAAGAACTGATTGCCATTTAACAGAGACGACAAATTTGTTCAAAAAAACATTTCTCTATCAATGTTGAGACAACAATGCACTCGATAGTTAAATAAATATTTGTGAAACAATGTGTTAGAGGAAATTGAAGAGACATTGTTAGTTGCAAAATCTCTCACACACTGAAATATTCTAATATGCATATTCAGAATATTTCACCACAGAAATTTTTTCCAGAGAACATACAATATATGCTACAGAACATGGTTTGGGCAACAGAGTATTAAAGGAATAAAGCCCTGGAAGTCTGTGTCCACATATTTCAGGAATTGACTGTCACATAAGAAAAGTATGAGTTGACTTTCATAATGTCCCACATGACAAGTCACCTACTCACTCAGCAACAGCCATAATTATCAATTACAGAGCACCAATTTTATTACAAGTATACTATCTTTATTTTTCATCTTTCCACAAGGAAAAAACATGAGGTATAGAGAGGTCTTGCAATGAAGTTACATAGGGTCCTACAATCACTAAGTGAAGCATCCATTAGATCATTTCTGCAACAGATCAGAATACGATTCTAAGAGATAATTACTATATACAAAGACAAAACACATCTTAAGTGGAAGCAGAAATGTAATGTGGACTAATTGCTAACTTCTTAGCAGTCTAGTCCTCATAAAAGATATAAAAGCTGCCCCTGTTTTCTTTCCATAATTATAAATGCTTCCTAATTACCCATATGTTGCTCCAAAACAGAAATTTGCAGAAGGGAAACTTTCTATTTCTGTTGACCTACACAGATCTAGGTGAGACATTGTATATATTTATACCCTATGGAGAATAAATTACTTCAGGCATCATTTAGGCAATTCTGAATATGTCACTGAAGCTTTATTCATAGAACTATATCAACTATTACTCTTTTACCTGTATGATGATATTAGAAATGCCATCATCACCAAAATCATTAAGACAGGAGGGAAGTACTGGGAAGGGTGTGGTCCCTTTAAGTGATACAGAAAGTAGGAAGGGAAGTGCTAGGTGAGGAGGGTGTGCTCCCTGGCTAGGGCTCTACCGTGGACCTAGGTAAGGACGGGCATTTTTGTTTTCCTGACCAAATATTGCATTTCCCAAGATCACCCTGGCCTGCCACACCCCCATTCTGTGCCTATAAAGACCCCCAAGACCCTAGCAGGCAGACACACAGGAGCCTGGACTTCGAAAGGGATGCACTGGTGTCTTCAGCCAAGACAAGAAACAGAAGCTATGAAAGAAAAGTATATGTGACACAATGAGTGTTTAAAAATGTTCAACAGCAGCAAATATTACAATCAAAATTATTTAACAAATAAGTGATAAATTAATAAAAATATTTGTGATGCATAAAACAAAGTTTAAATTTTAAATATGCAATACAGTCTCACAAGTTTTTAAGACAAAAAACACAAGAGAAACATGACTAAATGATGTGAATATGTATCACACAGAAGAAACCGAAATGCCAAAGAAATATATGAAAAAGGCTGAATTTCAAGAGACAAATGCTACTTAAAATAATAGCAAAATATCACTATGAAAATGCCTTGTGTGGTGAGCATGAATACAAGGAGGTTCTCTGTAAACTGCTTGAGGAATTGTGAACTTTGCTCATATTCTTATGAGAGTAATCTGATAATATATATTCAACAACATGCCATAAGAGAGAAATAAAATCTCTATTTCATTGGAATTTTTTTTCTGAAAGCTGAGAGCATTGCTATCCAACAGAAAATTTAATTCAAATCACAAATGCAAGGCACATACGTAGTTATAATGTTTTTAGCAACCATATTGCAATAAATAAAAAGTAAATTATAATACTAATTTTATTTCATCAAATTCAAAATAGTATCCTCTTAACATACAATGAACATAAAAATTATTTAGAGATTTTATATTCTATTTTTTGTGCTAAGTCTTTGAAAACTGGTGTGTATTTTACATTTATAGCACATCACAATTTGAACCAGACATATTTTAATTTCTCAACAGCCATGTGTCTAGTGGCTACAGTCTTAGCTAGCAAAGAATATGCCCACCATAATATAGAAAACATTTAAGATTATAGCCCACCATAATTAAGATTTGCCCACCATAATATAGAAAACATTTAAGATTATAGCAATCTGACATGACAGAAACATCTGCACTTTGGGAGGCCGAGACAGGCAGATCACCTGAGGTCAGGAGTTCGAGACCAGCCTGGCCAAAATGGTGAAATCCTGTCTCTACCACTGAAAATACAAAAATTAGCTGGGTGTGTTGGCAGGCACCTGTATTCCCAGCTATTTGGGAGGCTGAGGCAAGAGAATTGCTTGAACCCAGGAGGCAGAGGTTGCAGTGAGCTGAGATTGTACCATTGTACTCCAGGCTGGGTGACAAGAGCGAGATTCCATCTCCAAAAAAATTTTTTTTTTAATCTTGTATGAAACAACGTGTAACAAGAATTGCCTGAATTTATATTATCAACCTGTTTGAATGTGTTTTTATCTAGCAATAGTCAGTCTCTTGGATTCAGACAGGAAGAACAGAGCTAGAAAGATGTATTCAGGGGTAAAGCTTTATCAGGTAGCTGTGACAGTAAAATAGATGGATCAAGGAGTCAAAGCAAATGCAAAGACAGGATTTTAATGAGAATGAATGGATTCCAATTTGGATAAAAAAGGAAGGGATGATATATAGAAAGTAAAGCTAAGGAATAATTTAACACTGTACCAATGTTTTCACAGAAAGAAGTATCAGCTATTTATTATCCATTAAGATCAATACCAAAACACAAAAAAGGGAAAAAAGGAAAGAGGAGAGGAATGGGAAGAAGAGAAGGAGGAGCTCCAGAAACATAGAAGAATTTTAAAAAAGAGACAGAAATCCTTAAACACATAAGAAAATCGACACATTAAAATATATTACTAATGGAATTCATGGAGCTCTTCTCTAAAAGTTTTCATAGCAGAAATTTCCACTTTGGTGTGCTGCCATCAGCTTTTGAGAACAATTAAATTGGTGTGGTGACACTGATCATGAAACAATAATGAAAGTAAAGTCCTTTCCTTGACGTCGTATTTCCAGCTGCTTCTCAGACAGCCATGTTTCTAAAGGGAATCTCGATGGCCTCCACCACGTTACCTTCTTCCACTCATTTCCATTCAGCTCTTATCCCCTTTATTAAAGCTACTTACTTCTCTCTAAGGTTAAGTGTAAGTTTCATGATGCCAAATCTATTGGCTAAATTTCAGTCTTCAATTTGCCTGACCTATCAAAAGAATTTGCGCCAGTTCACCGTTTTTACCTTCCTGAAACATTCTATTTTTGAAATCTTGCCACTACATTTTTGTTTTCCTTCTTTTCTCTTTAGCCTCTCCCCAGTCATATGGAGCAACTCCTCCTCTACCAATACTGAAATGTTTGCTTTCCACATATCTCTATTCCAGGTCATCTTTTCTATGTTCTTCTATTTATTGTTGGAACTTTAAATACAACTTTTTTCTTAATTTTCTATCGCCAGCCTGAACCACCTTTCTGAAATCCAGATCCTAATATCTAACTGCTTACTTGATATCTTAATGACTATTTCTCATGCTCGTCAAATGTAACAGATCTGAAATTGAAATAATGTTCTCTCATGCCCTCCCGGTGTCCTCTTGCTCCTTCAATCCTTTCCAATGGAGTAAATGACACATTCATGATCCTCCCAGGTTTACAGAACACAACCCTAGGCATCATTCTTCACATTTCTTCCCCCCTCAGGCTTCAAATCTACTATATCACAAAAGATATGCAAGTAATAGTTCTTAATAAATCTGTCCACTTCTCCCTGTATTTTCACTGGTTGCAAACCCCTAATTGTTCACCAACTTCCATCACGGCCCTTTTCCAAATCATTGTATCAATAGCAGCTCATGCGATCTTCTAACACAAAATCTAATCATACGATCCTTCATTAAAAACTCTTCAAGAGCTCCTCATTATACTTGGGGAATTTTTTTCACAAATTTATGCAATTAGGTTTGGTTTACTTTTCAGATTCTTCTCCTCACTCATTATAATAACATTGTGAGTGTAACCTTGTCACATCTTGAAAACTTTTTGTCATTCTGTGTCTCATTCCTTCACTGACATCATTGGACTTAACTGGTCACACTTGAACATTAATTTGTTCCTGTCTCTGAAGTTTAGTAAAAGCACACTGAATTCTTGTTTTCTAAGGCGAATATTAATAACATGCCATGTGTAACTTAATGGAGATGCTATACTTTCTACTCCATTGCTCCACTGCAGAAAAATATGTTGGTAAAAGACTAATCTCTAATATACAATGCTTGCATTGCTACATACTGATATTAATCCACAGAGATTGTATATAAAGTTTTCATAATGGCCTCTTCATGGTGCCATTATTTCTTCATATGCCAGGGGGGTTGAAGATGATTCCTAGCTTTATTTCTCATTTTCCTCTTTTACTAAGTAAATATGTTTTGTGATATTTACTAAGATAAATACCTCAACCATTCTTTCACTAATGTATGCCTCAATTTAAATATATTTTAAAAATTTGCCAGAAACCATATGCTATAAAATATTCAGATAAGTAAAAATAACATGTTAACAAAACATGGGAGAATGTTGTTGTTATAAATTTATAGCTACATAATTCGAAGTTCTAAACCTTTTAATAGTGCGTAATTCTTGTAATACCAACCTTTGAGTGAATTATTTTCTCTCCAGCTCTAGGGATTTAAGTTTGAAAACCTAAAAATAAATGCATGGACTTTCTTCAAATTTCACTAATAAAGCCAGGACACTCTAGATGTGCTCATCTGCAGGACCACCAGACTTACTCATACTCTATTCCTAGAGCATGAAAGGAATAGACTTAAGTCTCAGATTGTTTAATTTTCAATGGAAGATATATAGCAGACTCATTTTAACAATAACGACAACTTTCTAAAAGAGAAAGTGATAGGAACAGAAGTGGCAGTTTATGAGAAGTAAAGGTACACTAGCCCAAACATTTTTTTCCTCCCCAAAAGAGAAATTCGCTCAAAGTAGCTCATGTAAGGAGAAGATAATTACAAGGATACTATAAGCAATTTCATGGACAGATAAGATCAGAAAAACAAGTGCAGCTGCTCTGTAACTAGAAAGTCAGAAATTGAGACCACTCCTTCTGTCTTTCAGTCTCCTCAGTTCTCTCATCACAGCTTCTTTCTGTTTATCCATCTTAAACATGCGGCAACTAACTGTCATCTTATACCGTATACTAGATCTTCTGTTGACAATAATCTCATCTTGTGTCTATCTTCTACTGACAAGAATCTTTTATTCTTTTGTTTAATAAGACAAAAGGACTCTGTGGCTTACAC
This sequence comes from Plecturocebus donacophilus, assembly GCA_004027715.1. NCBI lineage: Eukaryota > Metazoa > Chordata > Mammalia > Primates > Pitheciidae > Plecturocebus > Plecturocebus donacophilus. Next base: position 9,493 of record PVKP010009303.1, read on the forward strand.
AGATAAGATATGTGGCTTGTTCTTACACAGATTTAACAAATCTGTGTAAGCCTGACAACACATGGCACTGGCCATTAAGCAACCAGTTGGCTGGATTGCATCATGTGCCTACTCTTGGCACAGCTGACGGTTTCTGGGAATCTGAATGATTGTCATCATTCTACTTGATTTACATGGCTGTGGGTCTATAGGACACGATAAAGGAAAGGTCTCTGACCTACAAATAAGTACTTAAAGTGGTGAAAGTTCTAAGGTTTTATTGAGAAATTATGAGAGGATTAAGGAAATTACTACATTAATTGAAACCAAAGTAGATTTTGCCTCAATTTTATCTCACTCACATTTTAAAATAGCGACCTAATATTTACTAACTGTACTAAAAAGACATTCATCTCCCAATATTTTAAACTGTATCAATATATTAACTCTAAATAAATGTGATCAATAGAAAATGTGTAACCTTAGAGGTTCTTCAGACAGTAACAAGAAATATTCTACAATTGCCATTTCAATGATCTTATAGAATCATGCCCTTTTGTGTTTCTCCCTCCCCATCCCAGAAAAAAAACATGGTGACTTAAAAGTTTCACCTTTAACAGTTTAGAAAAGGTTTTATAGATGCCAGAACACAGTGAATTATTAAATATTTTCATATAACTATACTGAACAATAGGCCTTCTTGTCCAGAGTAGACACTACTCTTCTGACACCCTCACTTATCAACTAGTATGGTTCCCATTTCATATGAATTCAAAGTAGAAACACAATAAACAGAAGCTATTACAAGAAGGCCAAAATTTAAAGTAGTCTTGACACTATATTATTCCTCTGAAATTTAGACATGATCCTGTAACTAAAAAGAATGAGAATATTGTTTCTGACCAAAGGATAAAGCTTTGTTCTCAGCATGTATCAGATCAAAAAAATGAGGCATATAGTAAATGGAATTCCAAGTCAGGGACTGTTCTTAACAGTTTTCAGCATGTCTTTACAACATAGAACACATAGAAAAACAAAGCAGTGGATATTAATAATATGGGAAAATGGCAGAGACACTTAAAAGAAACAAAGATATGACACATAGTATGATAAAACATATTTTAATAAACTAAATATAAAGGAAATCTTTTAAAAGATCACAAAGCATTGATTAAGTACTCTTCATGATTACAGAGGAAAGTCATCTTTCTGGATTACTTCAGTGTAGAACATTTAGAAACAACAGATTTCAATTCAGGGTTAAATGTCCAAAAGGCTCGTTATTTTTCACTGACTGAAAAATAATTACTGGAGGGGTATAATTACATATGATACCTGATATTTTCATGACCTGGACTATTTCAGTATTTGCACTAACTTAGATACCATTCTTTATATTTAAAACAGGAAAGAATCACAAGGCCAAATAATAACTTACTTTTTAAGTAACAACTTATGAAATGTTTTTTCTTCCTATTCTTATTTCATAGCAATCTCCAAAACTATTGTAAGATACTCTATATTCTATGAAGAAAGTAATAGATTCGTAAGTGTAACTTAAGTGATTAAGCAACAACCATTTAAACTCTTAAAACATGTGATTTCTTTTGTCAGTAATGATGTTCCTCATTTTAGATTAGAATTTTGTTTTAACCCTGAAGTAAATATTTTGGTAAAATAGATTTTTCATCTTCTTATAAGTTGAAGTATTCTGCAATTTTTCTGTCTGATGCTTATTTTTTCAAATATATCTGTATTACACAAATATTATGTAAACTGAGTCATAACTGGTACTCTGAGATATGAAAAAAAACCAGCATGCTTGCATTTTGTCCTTTTAAATTCATTCTTTATTTTTTCCTTCAACTGCTCTAGTTCAATACACTTTTAATCAATCTATCCTTAATTCTTCTCATTACAAATTTCTTTTTTTCCCTCTCAGAACTATTAACCATATTATATCCCCAAGGATATAGCAATATCTTTAGACAAGAAGCCATACCTCCTAATTTTTTTTTTAATGTGGGAGCTTGATTGCTTCATCCATTAAGTTGTCCCCCAAGTCAGTATGAGGCAATCAGTATAAGGCAGTTTTTCAATAAGAACGCTCACCCTTATATAAGCAAATATGACATTATTGATCAACGACCTAAGAATTAATATAGCAACTAGCATGTATAAGCAATTACTATTTGTTATGAGACCCTGAAAAGAACTTCACCTGCATTTTCTCATGTAATCCCCAAAACAACTTTGAAATAAAGGTTATTTCCTTGGTGGAACAAATGTAGGACGTTGGCTATGTTGGAAGACTGCAGTCAAAGCAAAAAGCTTCAAATCTTTAAGAACTTCAAGCTAGAGAGGAGAGATCTAGACAAATCATATTCCTCACAAATTATGTATAAGCATCCAGCATAAGGTGAGACAGTCTAAATGCTAGTTCCACCCTTTCATGCTTTCTGTTTTTAGCAAATTATTTACTGAACTTTCATCAGATGCATCAAATTATATAAATAATTTTTTTTAAATATATGGGATGGAGAAAAATCTGTGCTTTAATAAATAATCACTCCCTAATGAAAATAACAGTTAAAATTAAATTTTAAAAATCATGAGTTTTAGAATAAAACAGGAATAATCTCTCTTTTGGACATTGGTAAGTAATATCTAGTTAAATACACACCAGAAAGTACATGCTAAGTGGAATTTTCACCCATTGTGCATCATTTTTACCTTGTTTTAGAACTGGGTATTATATTTTTCTTGCTTCCATTAAAAAACATGTTGGATACTCAACAGTTAATAAATCTCTGATGGCAGTATACACTAATGCTGTCCAGCAGTACATTCTGTCTACTTCTAGAAATATACCTTCCTAGGCAGGAAACAGCATTTACCATTTTATACTCTTATTATTATACATGACTCTTGGCGGGGGGGTGGGGAATAAAAGTTTGTAAGTTAATGAATGATCTTCGTATAGTTACTAGTTATGAAATCATGAGCAACTCGCACTCTGGATCTCAGTGTTCTCTTCTCTAAATGAGGCAGTTGGACCAACTGAGCCCCAAAGTGCCATATTGAGATACTCTTTGCTGCTGTGGAGAAGCATGCCCAAAGCAAATAGAGAGAGAGAGAGAGACCAGAGAGAGAGAGGTCGGGGAGGGGGGACAGAGACAGAGAGAGGGAGCTCGCCATTAAAAAAAATACTGGATTAATAAAAGCTAGAAGATTACTCATATCAAGAATATGGCCATGGGATAATGTCAAAGGACAACTCATTGTTAGAAAAGTTTCATTATGTTGATCAAAAAGGAAGTAACTGAAGCAAGTGATAAATACTGCATGGAGAAGGACCCAAGGAGATGAGGGGTGGGGGAAATGCATGGGAGGAACAAGAATAATTAAAATGCTACAGATATTGATTCACATGGCTCTTGCATTATTTACAATAGCAACTGCCTCAAAGTATTGCTTGGTAGTAAGTGAAATAAAAGCCATTTTCTGCCTAAACTGCTCAGTCTAGAAGTTTGAAACAAACGGTACCTCATTCTCTTACAATATTGTTAAACTGAAATTACAAAAGAGGTAACCAACCTGCTCAAAGTTTGAAAGACATGGTTGGTCTATTTACAGCAGACCAGCAGAGCCACAGTTTTCAAGAATGTCGATGTGCAATAGTTAAAATATTAATACATGGGCTCTAAACCTTTCTCGTCATTTTTCATTGACACAAAAATACTTCTTATTTAACTTATTCAATAAAGCAATCCCTAAAGTTTATTTAGGTAAAAATGCACTTGCCAACAGAAATAGCTAAAACCAACATTACATTACCTAAAAAATTCTAGAAAACTCTGAGAAATTTCTATTCAGCAAATTAAGAGAATTTCACTCAATATATTTTCTTGTTGCATTTCTCACCACAAACACTCCAGTAATATTAATATCTAAGTGAAGCTTTTTAAATTTTAAAAACAACATTGTTATATCACTATGTAATTTGCAAATACCTTTGAAATACTTCAAAAAGAACTAAATAAAACTGCTTTCACATTCATTTGAAAATGTAAATGTACTTCTGCAACTAACTGACTGTTTTCCTTCGACCAAGTTAGTAAAGCGAGTGGAGTAGGGAGGTGGTGTTGGGAGAGCTTCTCTGCAAAGCCACCTGCCCGGGAAGCAGGGCAGTTACAGTCCGCGCTACCACGTCACCAGGCTGGGTTTTGTCAGACCCGGCGGCTAAATGGGTGACGCTGCAGATGAGCGGTTTTGCTGTGTTTATATAATATTGAAAATGATTATGTATGATTTTAAAACACACACATTGCTTTTAAACAGGTTGCAAAGTGATTTTAGAAACGATAGGACCCTGTCCTTGGTGCTCGGGGAAGTTCCAGCTCCTCAGAAGCTGCAGATACTGAGGGTGGCCCACTGGCCAGAACTCAAAACGCGCTCCCTCTTCGTGGCGTCCAGATGCCCCTCAGAGAAGTCAGGGACAGAAGAACCCTCTGGGCTGCCCTGCGGCAGGATGAAAAGGGGAAGCCCTGTCTAGGGCGCCCGGGGCTCGGTGCCTGAGTGCAGTAGTTGTCTAGCGATGGCCCGTGGTCTCCGCAGAGCCCCGTAGCCGTCAGGGCGGTCTCCGCGTCAAGCCCCTCCAAACGCGCGACTACCCACCTGGGGGCGCTGGGCCGCAGGGGGCCTGGTCCGGGCTCTCAAGCCCCTTGCCTGGCGCTGCAGGCAGCATTGTGGCGCTGAAGCCGAGGACTCTTCCGGTCAGACTCCCCGCGATTCTCTCTTCCTTTGGCGACCGGCTCTCCCCAGCCCGCTTGCCACCGGGGCTGCTGCGGCCAGGTCTCAGGAAACGCAGCGCCGGGGCTCAGGCCCGCAAGGCCGGGGTCCGCTCTGCTGGGCGCCCAGAGGAAGTGAAACTGATCGGGGGCCTGCTTTTGCATCCCTTTTCAAAAGGCTGCCTTGGTTTCTTGTAACACTTCTGCTCCTGTTCCCTTCCTCGCCTTTTCACCTAGGACATATTTAGGCCCCTATTACTGTAGCTCTTCTTGTCCCTTTCTAGGTCTTCCATACTGCCATACTGCCCCCACTTCCAGGCAGACGTAGAGATACCAGAAGTGAACATTTGGTGGAAAGAGAGAATAATTAGATAGATGGATGGGTAGATACACAGATGATAAATACATGGATATAGAAATGAAGATACACATAATATTGTAATTTTTTAAATATTTTACTTTCTAGGCTAGGTTCATAAATTGAAAAGTGATTTAAAATAGCATATAAAATGTATTTCTTACTCCTGCTCCAATTCAGAAATAGACCCAGTAAAAAATTATTTCTGGCTCTAAATAGCGTCTCCAAACAAGTTTGTTTGCTTGTTTTAAAGATGGAGATATATCAAAGGAGTTGTCCCAGAACCTTAAAATGAATGTCACTTCTCTCAAGCATGTCTAAACTAGCCGTTTGCCCTTTGAAGTTAAAGGTATTTTTTGAAGATCAATTTGGTAGTAATACATAGTTTAAATGTTCCTCTCCTCTTCTTAGAAAAGGAAGGCTTGCTTTGAAACTCTCTCCGATGAAGTCTTTTTTAGGAATACTATAAATATCAAGTACTAAAGAAAATATTATTTTTTTCACATAAATGAACTTATTAGAACTTTATAACATAATGTAGAAAACTTGGGGAAGTATGTGAAATGTCCAAAATACTTGAAAACAATTATAGGTTGTATTGTATTTATCTGATTTCCAGTAGTTCCTTTACATCATTATTAATTTTATGTTGATTTTCTGAACTTTATATAATGGAACAAAAGATTTCATCTAATTTATGAAATAGCATTATATTGAGAAAAATTATCTTCTATATATGCCTGTTAACTGAGAGACTTCAGCATAATAGGCAAAAACAGACATTTGGATTGTAGGGGTTGTGTATTCTTCACTGTTTCAGAAACTCATTTCTTAGGAAAGTATGTCCTAAATCCACTGGAGAAAAGAATGTCTTAAGGGATGCATTTGCTGATATCTGTATTCCTGACAAGAGCTACTTTAATCAACATGAACACTCCAGCTGATGCTCTCCAGTTTAGTGTCCAGAACATCAAAGGCACCCATTTATGCACACAAAAACTTGTTAATAAAGACATTGTTCAGATAGGAACTTATATCTGTCACATGAACAGGACAGCCTTCTTGTATGAAGAGCCCTGGATTGGAAGTCAGAAGGCTGCGGCTGCCATCCTGACTCGGCTCCTCAATATCTGGGTGTTTGGAGCAATTCTTAATATTTTTGAGCCTTGCATATCTCATCTAATTTATTCATTATTAATGAATAAATTTAAATTATTGTATATGAGTTTCTGCTAGATATAAAATGTTATGACACTGTCTTCTAATAAAACTACAGAAAACAAGATTTATATATGAATTAAGTATATTTTCAGATGCTCATTTCCACTATTTATGTCAAATGATGCTAGTAAATAGAAAAAAAAAAGAAAAAACTGCTGAAAATTATGGGCTTTTTTAAAAAAGTAAGATTATGTGTTAGAAGATCTTCAAAATCTTCCATTAAAATTTAAAAATTAGTCTAGCTTCATTTTTGTTTTGTTTTGAATAAGAAAATAGCCATTGACTACCCCAATGGCTGACTTATTTATTCTTTTGTTTTACTGTCAACAACTCCTCCTTTTTTTTTTTTTTTTTTTTGAAATGGAGTCTCACTCTGTTGTCCAGGCTGCAGTGCAGTGTCATGATCTCGGCTCACTGCAACCTCCACCTCCTGGCTTCTAGTGACTCTCCTGCCTCAGCCTCCTGAGTAGCTGGGATTACAGGTGCGCACCACCATGCCCAGCTAATTTTTGTATTTTAAGTAGAAATGGGGTTTCACCATGTTGGTCAGGCTGGTCTTAAACTCCTGACCTTGTGATCTGCCCACCTTGGCCTCCTAAAGTGCTGGGAGCCACCGCACCCAGCCATCAACTACTCTTTTTATTTTAAATATTCTATATGCTATGTTTTATGTACAAGTTTCCCAATATTCATATCATTTGGTTCTCAAAACAAGGAAGCTTTATCGATATTTTACAAATGAGAAATTTGGTCTTTGGAAACTGTAAGTGGTAGAGCTAGAATTCAATCATAGATCTGACTTCATAGCCTGCCCTCTTAATTATAACCAGACCCCCTGCCCCACTTCCTTTTAAGATCACATAAGGCCCTTGCTAAAGATTACATGAACATCATAGGATAGATTATTCATACATACCCATTGGAAATTTTTTTTTGTTTTGCTACCCACTTTTTCACAGAGCTATAAGCTCATACAATTAAACACAAGTATCCTTAAAAATAGGTATGAACTGTACTTATAATTTATTATAATTGTGGTGCTATTTGGTTGAGGATATATAGATGTTCACACACACACACACATACACACACAATAACCTAAGTCTACATGTTTTCTAACTTTGCTGGTATATTTATAAAAATATATTTTAGAAGATTTTTTACTCATTTTGGTCTTGTTTCTGTGTCAAGCACATCTTTAATCACAGTTGACTTTATTTTTCCCCTGCATTCTCCATTCAGGAGATGATACCATCTGGAATGTTGGATTATCTGTTGGTTCATATTTGTTCTCAGGGAAGAGGCACTTAGTAATTCTCACACCGAGAGGCTTTTGCAGGCAGAATGCCACCAGCAGTGTGTAATCGCAGGTTTCTGATTTTACCTCCGTTACAGAATGACAAAAAATGCTAGCCACAGTAGGTTTCTTGTTTCTCAATATATCAAACTCTTGGATCCATTGACTTCTTCCCTTGCATTATTTTTCCTAGCAGCATATTGGGAGCCTCAATGTTATTACCCCACTCTGTGAAGATTATAAAAGCCTCATGCTGGCCCTGTGTTCCAATAAATGGACAGTTCAAGCTGTTTGGTGTTGCCCTGCACTTGCCATTGCTGATCTGTTGTGTCCTTTACACGCTAGATGCTGTTGTGCATGCTATTGGCTTTATTTCTGCCTTTAGATTCTGGATATGCTTAAAGAACTGAGCTAGTTCTTTTCTAAAGCAATAATCTATTGTAAAAGTGAAACAGTTCCTCCTTCATGGCTATTTGTTAATTGGGGAGTTTTCCTCTTGACAGTCATGTCTGAACTTTTAGACATTGAATCATAGTATTCCCTCAGGGTGTTACTACACTTCTTATTTACTCCCTCAAAACTAAACCAAATACCCGGAATGTCTGAAGGAATTTTCAGCAATATTTTTTTTTTTGTGATTACTGGTAGGCTTTATTTTCTTTTGCTTCCTCACATTTAATTATTTAATACTAATCTGTGAAGCAACCCCCCCAAAGAAGTCCACATCGTAACCTGCAGAAACTGTGTATATATTTCTTTACATGGAAGATGGAATTAAATTAATGATCATGAGATGTGAAGATTATCTTGGATTATCCAGGTGGGCCCAGTGTAATCATAACAGTCCTTATAAGATGGGGACAGAAAAGTGAAAGTTGGAGGAGAGATGTGACGAGAAAGCAGAGATTGGAGTAATATTCTTGGAATATGGAGGAAGGGGTTATAAGCCAAGGAATATAGGTAGACTCTAGACTCTGAGAAAGGTGAAGAAATGAATTCTCCTGCAGAGCCTATGAAAGGAACCAGCCCCGTTGACATATTGGCTTTTAGCCCAGTGAGACTGATTTTGGACTTATTACCTCCATAATTCTAAGATAATAAATTTAGGATGTTTTAAGCCACTAAATTATAGTAATGTGTTTCAGCAGCAGCTAACTAACACACCAATTTATGGTGATAGGAAGCTAACACAAAATTCATAGTGATGAGTTTGTAGGATGATTCATTAATAGGGTAAATCTTTGTGCATTCTTCTAACTAAACATATATTAAAGAATATTTAATTCCCTTCATCAGTAATGTGCTAAGTCCCCATGGAGCAATATTTCATTGATAATTGGTGATTGTGGTAGTTCTTTGATATTCCTTCCTGCATGGTTGTTTGCATTATGTACTTCCTTTTGTTCTCTAATGATAGCATAAATCTGCTGATTCTTCTTTTTTCAATTATATTGACACTGACTTGCAGAAGTAAGCAGGTTTTCTGCTTATATAATAGCACACCCCCCCCCACCACTACCCCTCCAGTCAGACCCCTGCCTGTGCTAAGAAGCAAACATGAGTTTGCTGGAAGGAAGCTTGCTCAGTAGATCTGACTTTTAATAGACAATACTATAAAACACTTGAATGTCAAGAAAGCTAAAATTCTCCATTTCTCTTTTTGTTTTTTGTAAAATATAGTAAGCTGCTTCCATTTTTACCCTATAATTATTGATTTCATTAGAGTTTCAGCCCCACTCCTTACCTAACACAGTAACACAGATCTCTCTATATCCAAACTTATTAGCTTCATTCATTAACAGGATAAATAAAACAGCATTGCTCTTCATATTTTTATTATTCATTAATTCATTCAAAAAGAGTTTAGTAAATACCTACTATATGCTGGGCACTGAGCATACAATGATAATAAGATATACCCCTTGCTTCCAAAAATATCTTCCTTCTAGAAATTCTGCTTTAGCTTTTGTGGAAAATTGTGTAGGGTAAAACAACACTAAATAGTTCTGTGATAATTGAAAAATACTTTTAGACCATTAGAAGAATCAAAAATATTCTTGTAACTATCATGATTGTTAGAGTAGGTTCCATTATAAATAATTCATACTAAAGAAACATTGAAACTGGAAGTGTTTGGAACCAGAAGATAGCAACAGGAAGTGGTTGGAGAAAAATTTCAACAGGAAGAGAAACAAAGATAATGTGTTTCAGTCAGTGATGTAACTACAGCTACGACTACACTTAGGGCAGGTTCCCAGAACTGTACCCCTTGACATGATCTAAGAACTGGAATAGAATATAGAATATCTACCTCATAATTTCATATGTTAGTGAGTCACCTGTTAATAGTTTAGAAGACAAAAATGCAAACATTTATTTGAGGCAAGTGAAGTTAGTTTCTTTTCAAATCGTCATGAACTATGTTTTTTGTAAAACAAAAAAAACCCTGAAAAACAAAAGCTATTGCAAGCAATATCTGAAACACCCATTCAGAGAAAAAACACAGTTAGCATAATGAACACTTTTCCAAAGCACTAAGAAAAGAAATACAAGCAGAAAGTGACATTTTTATGGTGAAAATTCTCACTGAAAACAAATTACAGAAATGTTTGAAACATAAAGCCAATGCCAAGAAAATAGCATCTCCTGCAGATCTTCTGAATGCTTCTCTTGCTCCTTTCCTGTGGCTAGTTTAGAGTGCATTCCCCACCCTCTGAGGGACCAGCTGTGTGGTAGCAATTAGTCTTTTGAAGAGGGCACCTATGGAAAACTCCTGCTGCCCTAGTAAGCCATCATAAGACATCAGGATAGAGGGCTCTCAGTGGCTCAGGTTCTACCCTGTTGCAAGACATTACATAGAGTTCATGGATGATGAGCCATTGAGGAATGATGGAGAAAATCTCAGGTCATCTCTACTGGGACCAATGAAAAGCACTTCTTCATAAAGACCTTGGTACCAGAAACATCATGTACGTATGTGAAAGAAAGAGAAGACATTATTTAGGGGAGATGTCTTTCTGAGTCTAGGTCAAATGTACACAGGAGAAGGATGTTTAAAATTACAAGATAAATAAGCATTTAACTTATAAGTCTAGCTACCTCTCAGGTAGATAGGTAAAAATACAGAGAAATTGAAGGGTATAGAGAATTTGTTTAGTGGCTAGAAATGTGAGTGGGAGAGCACTTTGAAAAATTCTCTTGAAGGATCTAAAAAACATATTTAATTTTATGAGTGCCATTGAAAATATTTTGTATACACTGTGTTACATTTGTTTCCTGTTGAAAAAATGTTGAAATAGACTAAAATTAATACTTAAAAGTAATAGAAAAAAATTTAAAAATTTAAGATTAAAAATGAAATTTTTTACTCTGTATTTACTGAGCATCTTCTATGTGTTTAACATTCCAAAAATGGTATATAAAAGATGGACATTTTATGCACTAAAAGACATAATTTATAATGAAACCTTAACAGTATAATCATTAGTAGACATAATTAATAAAAAATTCCCTTAAAAAATAAATGAATCTCTATTTGTAGACCCAATGAATACTTGCCATGAAATTACACTACAATATTCAGAAAAAAAATTCAAAACATTATGAAAGCTTATTATGTAACCATTCTGGAATTAAATATTATTTACTATATGCCATAGTTTTTATTCTTAGAGTTTTTAAAATAAGACAAAAAATAGCAGTTGTAATAAAGTAATTGTAATAGAGTATTCCAATACTATAATAGAGAAGGGATAATATAATAGGGAAGGCACTGGATTATATAGAATATTTTGCAGGTTAGGGTAGGACAAATGGAAGTTAGCCAGGCCTTAGCATAACAGAAATGTTCCTTGTTCCTTACTGGGGAACAATTTAAACTAATTAAAATACAGTCACTTCAAATTGTCTCCATTCAGGAAAAGACAAGTGCCCCTTCATACACCAAAATCTTTTTACCAGTGAATTTTAACCTACACCAGTGTGTGTTTGTGCTTTGTGTGTGTGTGTGTGTGTGTGTGTGTGTGTGTGTGTAATAAATTGTTAAAGGTATGTAGAACGCTTTCATGCATGTTATTTTTAAAATATTTGCTATATCTTGTCATTATTGTAGTACAATAGCAAGGGGTAATTATTTCTTCAGCCTTCTTCAAATTCTGAAGCAGAATGGACAGATACCAACTATATTGGGAGTTTTCTCCTTTTATGCCTTTTATCCTTTGTAAAAATGCCTGTTTTCAGTTACTAACTTATAGATTGCAATTTCTATCTTGTCTGTCACTTTTTAAAAAAATCAGAAATAGTACCTTAAGGGAGGCAGGAAGAACCAACATGTGAGATAAGTTTGTCATTTTTTTTAACCCTTCACATTAAGTACCTATTACTCAAGGATCAGGGTAATTCCTCTCACACAAATACAACCAGTGAGGATCCTATTCCCAGGAGGAGGCCTAGCTATCTAATTCTCATACAGACACAAAAGAGATCTCACTCTGATAGGTATCCAAATTAACTAGAATCATAGTAGAGATAAGTTTGAGACTTGCGGACACTTTGTGATCTGAAATGAACTAGTCAGATTAAACCTGATTTAAACATTATATTTTTAGTACATTACATTTGTTAGAAACTTAAAGGATTACCTCCATGGGCTTAAGAGTAAATTTGCCATTAAATCCAAGATTCTATGATCTGAGTGGGACTGACCCCCATTCTGGTGACTTTCCTGTCCCCTGTAATTAATTATGCTTTTATATAGCTTATGTTTACTTGTTTAATAAACTCTTCTTGTAATAAAGTATAAGCCCCTTGTGATAGTTAATTTTAGAAATCAACTTGACTGGATTAAGGAGTACCTACATAACTTGTAAAGCATGACTTTTAGGTATGTATGTGAGCATGTTTCCAGAGGAGATTGGCATGTGAGTCCGTGGACTAAGTGGGAAAGATCTACTTTCAATGTGGACAGGCACCATTCATTCAGCTGGGTACCCAGATAGAACCAAAAAAAAAAAAGGAGCAGGGTTTTCTCTTTCCCTCTCCTGGGCCTAGGTCACTCCCTTCCTCCTGCCCTTGGACATCAGAATCCCAGGCTCTCTGGCTTTAAGACTCCAGGACTTAAACCAGCGGCCCCTTCCCCAACCAGGTTCTCAGGGCCTTGGTCTCAGACTGAGAATTACACCATCAGCTTCATCAGCTTCTCTGATTCTGAGACTTTCAGACTTCTGCTGAGTCATGCTACTAAAATTCCTGGTTCTGCAGGTAACAGCCTGTTGTGGGACTTCTCAGCTTTTATGATGACATGAACCTATTCCCCTAATTAATCTCCTCTCATCTATCTATCAACTATCTATCTATCTATCTATCTATCTATCTATCTATCTATCTATCTATCTATCTATCTATCTATCTATCTATCTTATTCTATTGGTTCTGTCTCTCTGAAGTACCTGGCTAATATAGATTTTGATACCAAAAGTGATCTAAAGGAACAGAATTTAAGAATGAGTTTCCTTTATTGGTTTCAGGGTTTCTGGAGTTGGCTCTCTAGTCTGATTAGACCTAAAAATGCTAACGACTCTACTGTTAACAGTACAGAGAGCACTCATAGTCCATGATATGAACTGTTTATGGAAATATAAAATATCTGGACTTGATACTCCTAATCAGCAACTTATAAGAGGCAAGGACTTGGTAACTATATATGGCAATTTTGAATATTTGTGGAAAATCAAGGAATACAATGATTTTGGTTGATTGCTTCTCATGTTACTGGAAAAAAGGAAAAAAATGATAGAAAAAAAAAGATGAATTCAGGTATTCAAGTTTCTGGCTCTAGTCCCATGTAAATAGCCTAAGAGTTTATTAAGTGCACCCTGATCCAGAATCTTCTCTCCTATAGTCATAGGGTTGAAATTGCTGAAAATCAAATCTAAGCCCCTGTCATTTCATTGAATTAAAGTGAAAGATGGGCCCTCAGCTTTACAGGATGTCTACTTTTAACATGTTGGGGAAGAATGGGATCCTGTATGTTGGGGTGAGGATGTGTGGGAAGACCCTAATCAGGCTGAGGGCAGTGAGATCCTATATTCTGAGAAGTCTATTTTGCCAGCAGAAGTGGCCTCCCTACCCCAAGTGCCAGCAGCATCTCCACCCACAGTGGTGCTGGGCATTCCACCTGTGAGAAGTTTTAACCTTGCATTGCCTGAAGAAATGGTAACGCCTCCCCTGAATCAGTTGTCAAGCAAGACAATGTTGATTCTCCTCAGGACACACCCCACCACCCTTATTTGCTTCTGGACTTGTACCTGTAGTCAAGCAGGACCTTAATGTGAGGTCCAAAGTGTGGCCCATGAGGAGCTGAACCATACTCCAAAAGCACTACCTGAGTTGTTTTTATTTATATAAGCAGAAATCCAGGGAATATGTGTGTATAATAAACTCATAGAATAATAGTGGAAGAAACATAAAGTTGGATCAGGTCAAATTTGTTAATATGGGCCCACTAGGCACACAGATTGCATTCAATGTTGCAATTTGGGAAATTAGGAAAGGTGATAAGAGTTTGTTTGTTTGGCTAAGACATGGATCAAGATGGTCCACTATGAGCCAGTTGGAAATGTTTAATGTCTCTTCATTTAATGTATAGGGAAGGATCCAAAGGCTTAGGAATATTGGAAGACTAGAATGTACCTGTCACTTACAACCTACTCACCCACACTGGGAGAGTCCTGAAGACATACCTTTCAACAGTACTTTGAGAAATAGATTTGTGAGGGGAATCACAGTATCGCTGAAGAGCTCTGTGATTGCTCTTCTCTGTAAGCCAGATCTTACATTGGGTACCACAGTCACTCAATTGGAAAACTTAAACGCAACAGCAGTAATTGAATCCCAGAGTGGCAGGGGCCAAATAGAAACACTCAACTCAAAGGCAAGGTGTGTGTTGTTACCATAATGGAAAGCAGAGGCAAAGCAACAATTCGATCAGTCTGACTCTCACTGTGGAATTGGCTAGTTAGCTACTGTTCTCCTAGAAGTGAAATAGAGAAACTATTGAATTCTTACTTAATGTGTATGAGCAGAAAACTTTCACATCTAGGGAACACAAGCCAAACACGAATAATAAAAACAGATAATTAAAGCCCCTCAATCAGTTCCAAGACTTGAGCCAGTTTACTGACCCCAAACTCTTTGAATGGAGAGGAGGCCACATTCCCTCGAAGAAAGACCAAGTAATTACACAAAAAAATTATACTATTAATCTTTCTTCTACCCTTCCCCAGAGGGACTTATAGCCTTTACCATTGTATCTGCATTGGGAAAATGAAAATAATCAGACCTTTTGAGGACTATTGGACACTGGCTCTGAATTGACATTGATTCAGGAGACTTGACGTGTCACTGTGGCCCTTTAGTTAGAGTAGGGGTGTATGGAGGTCAGGTGATCAGTGGAGTTTTAGCTCTGTTTCATCTCACAGTGGGTCCCCAAAACCATTCTATGATTATTCCTCCAGTTCCACATGCATAATTGAAATAAATACACTTAGCAGCTAGCGGAATACCTACATTGGTTCTCTGAGCTGTTTGGTGAGGACTATTATGGTGGAAAAGGCCAAATGGAAGACATTAGAGCTGCATCTACCTAGGAAATAGTAAGTTAAAAATGATACCGTGTTCCTGGATGGATGGCAGAGAATTGTGTCACCATCAAAAAGTTAAAAGATGCAAGGCTGGTGATAGAACCACATCCCCATTAAACTCCTATTTGACTTGTGCAGAATAAAGATGGATCCTGGAGAATGACAGTGGTTTATCATATGTTTAATCAGTGGTGACTCATATTACAGCTGTACCAGATGTGATTTCTTTGCCTGAGTGAATTAACACATTGCCAGCTGCATGGAATACAGCTATTGATCAGGCAAATGCCTTTTTCCCCCATACTTGTCCATAGGGCCCATCAGAAACAATTTTCTTTCAACTGTCAGGGCCAGAAATATACCTTTGCTCTCCTACCTCAGGAGCATATCAGCTCTGTAGTTCTAAATCACAGTTTAGTTTACAGGGATCCTGATTGCCTTACACTTCCACAGATATTACACTGGCCTGTTGCATTGATGACATTATGCTGATTGGGCCCAGTGAGCACAAAGTAGCAACTACTCTGGACTTATTGGTGACATCTGTGTGTTTAGCTGGAATATAAATCCAACTACCATTTATAGATTTCCTGCCCTAGTGAAATTTCTGGTGGTCCAATGGTGTGGCACATGTTGAGTTATCCCTTCTAAGGCGAAAGATAAGTTGTTGCATCAGACCCCTCTTACAACCAAGAAAGAGGCACAGTGCCCAGCAGGTGTATTTAGATTTTTTTTTTAGGCAACACCTTCTCCATTTCAGTTTGTTACTACTGCCCACCTACCTAGTGACTCAAAAATCTGCTAGTTTTGAATAGAGTCTAGAAATAAAAGAAGGCTCTTCAACAGGTTCAGGCTGCTGTGCAAGGTTCTCTGTCACTTGGGCAGTACAATTTATCAGTTTCAATGGTAATTGAGGTGTCAGTGGCAGACAGGGATGCTGGCTGGAACCCTTGGCAGACTCTCACAGGTGAATCACCGGGAAGGTCTTTAGGATTTTGGGCGCAGGGCCCTGCCATCGTCTGCAGATTGCTACTCTCTTTTTGAGAGACAGCTTTTGGCCCGCTCTAATTCCTTAGGATAAACAGAACACTTGACCATAGGTTGCTAAGCTACCATGTCTTTTGAGCTGCCTATCATAAACTGGGTGTTATCTGACCCATCAATCCATAAAGTTGGGCATGCACAGGAGAATGACATTATCAAGTGGAAGTGGTATATGTATATGATTGGTACGGAGTAGGTCCTGAAGGCCCAATAAGTCATGTGAAGAAGTGGCCCAACTGTTTACGGTTCCTTCTGCTATGCTGCCTTCTCTCTTTCAGACTACATCTGTAGCTCATGGAAGCTACTCTATGATCACTTGGCAGAGAAAAAGACTAGGGCCTGATTTACATAATATCCAGGCACCACTTGAAAGGGGAGAGCTGCAGCACGACAGCCCCTTTCTAGAACATCCCTGAAGGAGAATGGTAAAAGGATATCTTCTCTGTAAACAGAACTTTGAGCAGTACACATGCTTGTGCACTTTGCATGGAAGGAAAAATGGCCAGACATGTAATTATATACTGATTTGTGGGCAATAGCCAATGGTTTGACCAGATGATCAGGGACTTGAGGAACATGTCTGGAAAATTAGTAACAAAGAAATTTGGGGAATACTATGTAGATAGACTTCTCTGAATTGGCAAAAGATGCTAAGATATTCTTGTCCCATGTGAACCCTAGAGGAGGACTTTAATAACCAGGTGGATGGGATGACCTGTTCTGTGGACACCAATCAGCCTCTTCCCACAGCCATTCCTGTCATCGCCCAGTGGGCTCATCAACAAAGTGGCCATTGTGGCAGGGATGGAAGTTATGAATGGGTTCAGCCACATGGACTTCCATTCACCAAGGCCAACCTGGCTACGACCACCTGTGAGTGCTTGATCTGCCAGCAGCAGAGACCAGCAATGAATTTCCTATATGACATCATTCACTGGGGTGATCACCTACCTATCTGGGGGAAGATTGATTGTATAGAATCACTTCCATGAAGGAAGGAGTAGCATTTTGTCCTTACTGGAATAGACACTTACTCAAGATAGGGATTTTCCTTCCATGTATGCAAGGCTTCTGGAAAAACTACCATTCATAGACCTAAAGAATGCCTTCTCTACTATTGTGCTATTCTACAGAACATACTTCTAACAAAGAAACTCACTTCACAGCCGAAAGAAAGTGTGGCATGAGCTCATGTACATAGAATTCACTAATCTTACCAAGTTTCCTATAATCCTGAAGCAGCTGGCTTAATAGAATGGTGGGATAGCCTTTTGAACTCACATTTAAAGTGCCAGCTAGGTGAGAGTATTTTGTAGGACTGGGGAAACATCCTCCAGAAATCTGTATATTCTCTAATAAGCAACCTATGGATGGCACTGTTTCTTCCATATCCAGGATTTATGGGTCTGAGAGTCAAGGGGTAGAAATGGGAATAGTACTACTTACCCTTACCCTTAGTGACCCAAAAGCAAAATTTTTGCTGCCTGTTTCTATAACTCTATGCTCTGCTGGCCTAGAAATCTTAGCTCCAGAGAGAGGAACGCTGTCACCAGAAGACATAACAATGAATCCATTGTCTGAAAGTTAAGACTGACACCTGGTCAACTAGAGTTCCCCATGCATCTGAGTCAATAGGCTAAGAAGGGAGTTACAGTACTGGTTAGGTGACTGATCCAGATTACCCAGGGAAAATTGGACTACTACTGCAGAATGGTAAGAAAGAGTATGTTTGGAATACAGATGATCCCTTTGGGTTTTCTCTTATTATTACCATACCCCATGATTGAAGTTAATAGGAAATTACGACAACCCAATCCAGGTAGGACTACAAATGGTCCAGACACTTCAGGGTTGAAGATTTGGGTTGCCCTACCAGGTAAACAACTATGACCAGCTGAGAAGTTTGCTGAAGGCAAAGGGAATATAGAATGGGTAGTGAAAAAAGGTAGTTATAAACACCAGCCATGACCATGTGACCAGTTACAGAAATAAAAACTGTGTCATGAGTAATTTCTTCCACATTTTGTTAAAAATACATTTGTGTGTACATACACATGTATTAAGTGCATCAGTCAGAGTTCTCTAGGGGGACAGAACTAATAGGGAGTTTACTAAGGAGTACTGACTTGCACAATCACAAGGTGACATCCCATAATAGGCTATCTGCAAGCTAGGATCAAGGAAGCAGTCCACATCCCAAAATCTCAAAAATAGGGAAGGCAACAGTGCAGCCTTTAGTCTGTGGTCAAAGGTCCAAGTGTCCTTAAGCTTAAGAACTTGGAGTCTGATGTTTGAGGGAGGAAACATCCAGCATGGAGAAAGATGTAGGCCAAAGACAGATTAGACTGTGCCCACCCAGATTGAAGGTGGGTCTGCCTCTCCCAGTCCACTGACTCAAATGTTACTTTCCTTTGCAACACCCTTGCAGAAACACCCAGGAACAATACTTTGCATCATTCAATCCAATCAAGTTGACACTCAACATTAACTATCATATTAAGCAAATACATTTGGTTTTGTTCCTCTCATTTCTTTATCATGTAACGTAAAATATGTTGATTTAATATCAGTATTTATATATAGTAACATATTGCTTAACACCTGGGATATGTTCTGAGAAATGTGTCCTTGTATGATTTTGTGATTGTGTGAACATCACAGAGTGTACTTACACAAACCTACACAGCATAGCCTACTATATTCCTAGGCTATAAGATATAGCCTATTACTCCTAGGCTACAAACATATATAGCATGTTACTGTACTGACTACTGGAGGCAACTGTAGCAAAATGATAAATATTTTGTGTATCTAAATATATATAATCATAGAAATGGTATTATAATCTAACAGAATCATCATCATATATGTGGTTCATTGTTGGCCACAACCCCATTTCCTATATATGACGGAACTGTTAATTTTACATTATAGTATTTAAGTTATTGCATATCAGGGGAAGAGTAAACATCACCCAGAGACCTTACCTTCTCTTCTGGGGAAGGGATTAAAGCAAATAGTTTAAGCTTAAAAACAGAAGATGTAATTAAATATCATCAGGGAGCCTTCTGAGAGCAAAGTAGGTTTTGGAGTTTGCTGCTTTATGTTGGGGATTATTTCCATAGAGAGGCAGATTCCATAGAGAGGCAATAATAGGCAGATCATTTCCACAGAGAGATAATGGTGGGTAAATGAGAAAATGGCTGTGAGTTACTTCTAAACTTTCGACTTTCATTATGTAAGTAGCTTCAGTTGTTGTGGGGTTGTTTAAGGTTTTATCACAAGTCATGTGTTAGTATGAATTTTTCTATGCACATAATAGAAAGCCATTTTGAAGTAGCTTATGTAAAGTGGGGTATTTTAATAGATTAATAATGGGATATGCAACTAATCTATGAAAAAAGTATGATGTACCTGGACCTTGGGGAAAGAGAAAGATTCTTCCTCTGCTTTTTTTTCCCTTCTATAAAAATTCCCTCAAAAAGTTTAAAACATATGTAAACTGAGGGAAACTGAGTAAAATTAGGAGTTGTTTTATCTGGTATCAAATTTTTAAAGATAGGTAGAAATATTTATAGCAGCATTATTTTTATAGTCAAAAAGTATGTCTATCAATTGATGAATGGATAGACAAATGTGATATAACCATAAAATAAATATATTCATCAATGAAAAAGAATGTAGTACTGATACCTGCTACAACATGAAAATGTTACACCAAGTAAAAAGAAGCTAGTTATGAAATATTACATATTGTATGACTCCATTCATAATAAATACTGAAAATAGCAAATTTTTAGAGACAAAAAGTAGATTAGTAATTGTCAAGGATTGTGGGTTTGAGACAAATGGAGAGTGATTGCTAATAACTATGGAGTTATTTTGGGGGTGATGAAATATTCTAAAATTAGATAGTAGTGGTGTTTGTGGTACCAGGTGAACATACTAATAAGCTGAATTGCACATCTTACTGCATAGCACACCTGAAAGGGATGAAGTTTTGATATGCAAATTATTACAATAAAACTGTTATAAAAAAGTCATGGTGGTCTTTGCCAAGATGGCTGACTAGAATCAGGTAGTATGCACGGCTGTCATAGGGAGGAGAGAGTGTGGCAAGTAAATACTAATTCTTCAAGCGGATTAACCAAGAAGCTACGTTGGAATTCATCAAGGAAACAACAACGACCCAGGGAGAGCAGAGAGGGGCAAGGCAGGACAGTCACCCACCCTGATTTGGTGTAGAGCCAGAGGAAGCTCTCTACTTTTGAGAAAGGGTGAATGAGTGAGTTTCCCTGGTACCCACACTTCTGCCATGGACCTTTGCAATCCTAGACATGGGAGATTTCCCTGACCTTCCAGATCCTCCAGATTGACACAGAGAACTGCTGGGAGTCTGTACAGAGCCACTGCTCAGATCTACATGGAGCTCCATGGGTTTTGGATCCCTGAGCACCTCAGCAGCAGCTGCCATAGCCCCACCAACAAGGGAGGCCAGGCTTTCTCATGTACCCCCAGAATAGGGGACCTATCCATTGTGCTGAGTATCAGACAGACCACAGAGCCCACCTCCATTGTACCTTTCCAGGCAAAGCTCACTGACCTGGGACCCCAGCACAGCCATCCCACCCCTGCCTGAGCACTCTGGTTGGTCATGGCTCTCCATTTCTCTGTGCAGGAGCTCCCAGAGGTAACTTACAAACCTGCTGCAATTGTTGATCACTGCTGCTGTGGTCCTTGCCTCTACTGACCTCAGGCTGGGAAGGAAGTGAAGAGCCTTAGAATCATTCTGGGCCTCCAGCAAGCCCAGCTGCCATACAAAAAAGCAACCAGACTGTTTTCCACCTGAGTCCCTGCTCCTGCTACTCCTCACTGGGTAGGGCCACCTGGCTTGATCTAGCAGCACAACTGCCCTACCCCCACCTGACCAGACCACTTCAGTTGGCACCAGCCTTACGTTTCTCTGAGGTGAAGCTCTCAGAGACAACTAATAGGCCCTCTGCCATTGCCATGTCCATGATACCTACCCTTGCTCCTCACAAGCTAGGGAAGAAACAAAGACCCTGATTGCTTTTTTTTTATTTCCAGCATACCACAGTTGTCCTATGGAGAGGTGGTCAGACCGTCTTTCCTGTAAACCCTCTGCTTACCCTGCTCTTCAACAGGCAAAAACCCTGGCTTGGGCCTACAGTGTAGTTACCCAACCCCCAGCTGATTATCCTGAGGCAATAGCTCGGTGTTTCTCTGGAATGCAGTCCCCAGAGCCAGATGACTGCCTCTCCACCATTGACAGCTGTGATACCTGCCCTTGCTGTCCCCAGACTAGGGGAATAAAAGAGCCTGAGTGCTTTACTTACATCTCCAGCATGCCACTGCTGCCCTAGAGAGAGGAGGTCATACCAACAGCAAGAACACAGCTGCAAATAGAGACCCTACATAGATCATTGGCCCTCTGAAAACAACTAGAAATGAAGCCTACTAACTATACTCAAATTATACTACAATTCAAAGAACACCAATCCTTTTAGATGAGAAAGGATCAGAGAAAGAACTCTCACAATTCAAAAAGTCAGAGTGTCCCCTTACCTATAAATGAGCTCATTAACTCCCCAGCAATGATTCTTAATTAGTCAGAAATGACTAAAATAAGAGATAGAATTCAGAATCTGGATGGCAAGTAAACTCATTGAGATTCAGGAGAAAGTTAAAACCTAATCAAGTGTGTTAGTCTGTTTTCACACTGCTGATAAACATATACCCTAAATTGTGAAGAAAAAGAGGTTTAATGGACTTACAGTTCCACATGACTGGGGAGGCCTCATGACCATGATGGAAGGCAAGGAGAGCAAGTCACATCTTACATAGATGGTGGTAGGCAATGAGAGCTTGTTCAGGGAAAATTCCCCCCATTAAAACCATCATATCTCATGATACCCACTCACCACCATAGGAATAACACAGAGAAAAACCACCCCCATGATTCAACCACCTCCCATGGGGTTTTACCACAACACATGGGAATCCAAGATGAGATCTGGGTGGGGACACAGCCAAATTATATCATCAAGGAATCTAAGGACTCCAGTAGAATGATCCAATAGGAGAAGGACAAAGGAGCCATTTTAAGAAAGAACCAAAGTGATCTTCTAGAACTAAAAACCTCAATAGAAGAATTCCATCATATGATTGAAAGTATTAACAGCAGAATAGACCAAGCTGAGAAAATAATCTCTGAGATGGAGATCAGTTCAAACAAGAATAAACAAAAAATAATTTTTAAAAGTGAACACAACCTTGAAGAAATATGAGATTATGAAGAGACCAAATCTATGACTCAATGACATTCCTGAGAGAGAGAACAAACAAATCAGAAATATATGTTTAAAAATATAGTCCATGAAAATTTCCCTAATTTTGCTAGAGAAGTGGATATGCAAATCGAAAAAATACAGAGAACACTGGAAAGATCCTATACAAAATGACCATCCCCAAGGCACACAGTCATCAGATTCACCAAAGGTCAATGCAAAAGAAAAAAACAAAATTTTAAATGCAGCTAGAGAGAAGGGTCAAGTCACATTCAAAGGGAACCTCATCAGAATAGTGGCAGAACTTTCAGCAGAAACTTTACAAGCCAGAAGAAATTAGGGGCCTATTCTCAGCACCCTTAAAGAGAAGAAGTTCCAAGTAAGAATTTCATATCCCACCAAACCAAACTTCATAAGTAATGGAGAAATAAAATTCTTCTCAGACAAACAAATGCTCAGGGAATACATTTTATCTAGACCAGCCTTACAAGAAATCTTTACGGAAGTATTAAACATGGAACTGAAAAAATGACACCTGCTACAAAAACACATCAAAGCACATAATCCACAAGCACTATAAAGCAGTCACATAATCAAGTCTATACAATAGACAGCAACAATAAGATGACAGGATCAAAATCTCACCTATCAATACTAACCCTGAATGCAAATGGGCTAAACACCCCACTTAAAAGTCTTAGAGTAGCAATCTGTATAGAAAGTCAAGATCCAACCATCTGCTGCCTTAAAGAGACTCATCTCACATGTAATGACACCATGCACTCAAAGTAAATGGATGAAGTAAGCTCTATCATGTAAATGAAAACAAAAAGAGCATGGGTCACTATTCTTAAAAGTCTTATTTTAAACAAACAAAAATTAAGAAAGAGCATGTAATGATAAAGTTTACAATACAACAAGTACACTTAGTTAAGTGTAACTATATATGAACTAAATATATATGCACCCCTAAATATATATGCACTCAAAATTGGAGCACCTAGATTCATAAAACAAGTGCTTGGCCTATGAAAAGACTTAGACAAGTGCATAATAACAGTGAGAGACTGGAACACCCCACTGAGTGTAAAATAAATTGAGGCAGAAAACTAACAAAGAAATTCTGCACTTAAACTCAATACTTGATCAGTTGGACCTAAAAGACATCTACAGGAAACTCCACCCAACAACCCTAAAATATATATTATTTTCATCTGCACATGGAATATATTCTAAGATCGAGCACATGCTTGGTCATAAAGCAAGTCTCAATAAATTCAAAAATTAAAATCATACCAAGCATACTTTTGGGCCACAATGGAATAAAAATAGAAATCAATATCAGGAAAATCTCTCAAAACTATATAAATTCATGTAAATTAAATGACTTACTCCAGAATAACTCATAAGTGAACATTGAAATTATGGAAAAAGTTATTTAAAAATGCTTAAAAATTAATGAAAGTAGGGACAGAAACTACGAAAATCTTTTTGTGGGAGGCAGCTGAAACAGCATTAAGGGAGAAGTTTATAGTACTAAACTACCTTCATCAAGAACTTAGAAAGATCTCAACAATCTAATTTTATACCTAAAGGACCCAGATAAAATGAAAAAATCTACCCCAAAGCTAGTAGAAAAAAAAGAAATAACTAAAATTAAAGATGAACTAAATGAAATTGAGCTGTAAAAATCTATATAAAAGATAAGTGAAAGCAAAAAAGGGTCAGTTATTCAAAAAATATTAACAGGATTGATAGACCACTAGCTAGATTCACAAAGAAAAAGAAAAAAAACATGATTCAAATAAGTACAATCAGAAATGATAAAGATGGAATTAAAACTGATCCCACAGAAATACAAAAGATCCTCAGAGAATACTATGAACAACTCTATGCACACAAATTAGAAAATCCAGAGGAAATCAGTAAATTACTGGAAACACACGATTTCTCATGATTGTGTCAGGAAGGGATTGAATCTCTGAATATGCAAATATCAAGTTCTGAAATTCAATCAGTAATTAAAAATCTCCCAGCCAAATACAATCCTGGACCAGATGAACTCAGCTAAATTTTATCAGATGTGCAAAGATAAACTGGTACCTATCCTACTGAAACTATCATAAAAACTTGAGGAGGAGGGGCTCCTTCCTAACTCATTATATGAAGCCTGCATCAGCCTAATACCAAAATCTGACAGAGACACAATAAAAAAAAAGAAAACTACAGGCTAATATAATAAAAAATTATTATAAACATATATTTAAAAAACCTCAGCAATGTATTAACAAACCAAATCCAGCACCACACTAAAAAGATAATACACCACAATCAAGTAGGCTTTATTCTTGGGATGCAAGTCTGGTTCAACATATGTAAATTCATAAAAGCAATCCATGACATAAATAGTATTAAAAAGAACAACTCTAAGGTTACCTCAACAGATGTGGAAAATTTTTTCAATAAAATCCAACAATCCTTCATAATAAAAACACTCAACAAACTAGATATCAAAGAATACCTCAGAACAGTAAGAGCCAACTATGACATACAGATAGCCAACACCATACTAAACAGGTAAAAGCTGGAAGCATTCCCCTTGAGACTGGAATAAGACAAGGATGCCCACTCTCACCATTCCTATTCAACATAGTACCGGTAGTCCTAGTCAGAGCAATTAGGCAAGAGAAAGAAATAAAATACATCTAAATAGGAAGATAGGAAGTCAAATTATCTCTATTTGTTGATATGTGATTTTATACCTAAAAACCCCAAAGAATTTGCCAAAAAGCCACTGGAAGTGATAAATGACTTTAGTAAGGTTTCAGGATACAAACTCAATGTACAAAACCCAGTAGCACTTCTACACACCAGTAATGTTCAGGCTGAGAGTCAAATCAAGAACACAATCCCATTTACAATATACACAAAGAAAATGAAATATCTAGGAATACATCTAACCAAGGAGGTGAAAGATCTCTTCAAGGAGAACTACAAACAATGCTGAAAGAAATTAGAGATGACACAAATAAATGAGAAAATATACCCTACTCATGGATTTGAAGAACGAGTATTATTAAAATGGCCATACTGGGCTTCATCTCAGACACCCAAGGATAATTCAGCATACACAAATTAATCAATGTGATACAACATATCAACATAACAGAGGATAAAAACCATATCATTATTTCAATCGATGATGAAAACATTTGATAAAATTTATCATTTCATCATGATAAAAACACTAAAAAAAAAAAACTAGGGTAAGAAGGAACATACCTTAATATAATAAAAGCAATAAATGACAGATCCACAGCTGGTATCACAATGAATGAGGAAAAATCGAAAAACTTTCCTCTAAGATCCAGAACATGACAAAGATGGCCACTTGTAGCACTATTATTCAGCATAGTACTGGAAGTCCTAGATAGAGCAGTCACACAAGGGAAAGAAATAAAAGCTATCCATATTGGAAAGGGAGAAGTGAAATTATCCTTGTTTGCAGATAAGATCTTATGCTTGGAAAAACCTAAAGACTCCACCAAAAAAAAACTATTAGAAATGACAAACGAATTCAGTGAATTGCAAGATACAAAATTAACATACAGAAATCCATAGCCTTCCTATATGCTAACAGTGAACAATCTGAAAAGAAATTAAAAAAGTAATCCCATTTACAATAGACACAAATAAATACCTAGGAATTAACCAAAGTGGTGAAAGATTTTTATAATAAAAACTATAAACATTGATGAAAAAAAATTGAATAGGACACCAAAAATGGAATGATAGTCCATTTTTATGAATTGGAAGAATCAACAGAGTTAAAATGTTTGTATTACCCAAATCAATCTACAGATTCAATGTATCCCTTCCAAAATACCAGTGACATTCTTTACAGAAAAAAAAAAATTCTAAAACTTATATAAAACCACAAAAGATCCAGAATATCCAGAGCTATTCTAAGCAAAAAGAACAAGACTGGAAAAATCATATTACCTGACTTCAAAATATACTACAGAGTTATAGTAGGCAAACCTGCATGGCACTAGCATAAAAACAGATGCATAGAACAGTGGAACAGAATAGATAAACCAAAAACAAATCCATGCACCTGCAGTAAACCCATTTTTGACAAAGATGCCAGGAATATACACTGGAAAAAAAGACAGTCTCTTCAAAATGCTACTGGAAAAACTAGATAGTCCTATGCAGAAGATTGAAATGACACTCTTGTCTCTCACCATGTTAAAAAATCAAATTACAGTGGATTAAATAAGTAAATCTAAGACAGAAAACTTTGAAAAAACTAGAAGAAAACATCAGGGAATCTCTCCAGAACATTAGTCTGGGCAATAATATATTGAGTAATACACCATAAGCACAGGCGACCAAGGCAAAATGGACAGATGGGATCACATTAAGGTAAAAAGCTTCTACACAGCAAAGGCAACAGTCAACAAAGTGAAGAGGCAGCCCACAGAATGAAAGAAAATATTTGCAAACTATCTATATGACAAGGAATTAATAACCAGAATATATAAGGAGCTCAAACAACACTATTGGAATAAGTCTAATAATCCAATAAGAAAATGGGCAAATGATTTGAATAGATATTTCTCATAAGAAGACATACAAATGGAAAACAGGCATATGAAAATGTGTGCAACATCATTGATTATCAGAGAAATGCAAATCAAAACTACAATGAGATATCATCTCACCCCAGTTAGAATGGCTTATATCCAAAACGCAATAACAAATGCTGATGAGAAAGTGGAGAAAAGGGAATCCTTACTTGCTATTGGTGGGAATGTAAATTAGTACAATTACCTTGGATAACAGGTTGGAAGTTCCTCAAAAAACTACAGGTAGAGCTACGATATGATTCAGCAATCTCAATTCTAGGTGTATACTCAAATTAAAGGAAATCAGTATGTCAAAGAGATGCCTGCCCTCCCATGCTTGTTGCAGAATTTATCACAATACCCAAGATTTGGAAATAATCTAAGCATCCATCAACAGATGAATAGATAGCAAAAGTGTAGTGCTCATACACAATGGAGTACTATTCAGCCATAAAAAAGAATGACATTCTGTCATCTGCAACAACATAAGTGGAACTGAAGGTCATTATGTAAGTAAAATAAGTCTGGCACAAAAAGACAAAGGCACAGAAATTGCATGTACTTATTTACTTGGGCGAGCTAAAAATCAAAACAATTGAACTCATGGAGATAGAAAGTAGAAGGATGGATACCAGAGGCTGAGAAGCATAGCAGAGAGGATTGGGGGGGAGATCGGGACCATTAATGGGTACAAAGAAATAGGAGGAATGAATAAGACTTACTATTTGTTAGCCCAACAGCATGGCTATAGTCAATAATAACCTAATTGTACATATTAAAATAACTAAAGAGAATTGGATTGTTTATAACACAAAGGATACATACTTGAGGGGATTGATATCCCATTTTACGTGATGTGAATATTATACATTGCATTCCTGTATCAAAATATCTCATGTACTCATAAATATATATACCTATTATGTACCCCCCAAAATTAAAAAAATTAAAAGTTGAAAGCTAACATAGAGGGAACAAAAGGCCATACCACCCAAAGAAATTACGGATTCAACACCATTTCTACCAAACCACCAACACCATTCTTCACAGAATTAGGAAAAACTATTCCAAAATTCATATGGTACCAACAAAGAGCCCAAACAGGCAAAGCAGTCCTAAGCAAAAAATACCAAAGCTGGAGGCATCACACTATCTAACTTCAAACACTATAAGGCTGTACCAACCAAAACAGCATGGTACTAGTACGAAAACACATAGACTGAAGGAACAGAGTAAGAAACTCAGAAATAAAGCCTCACACTTATAAGACACTTATCTGATCTTTGACACAGTTGACAATAAGAAGCAATGAGAAAAGAACTTCCTCTAATAAATGGTGCTAGGATAACTGATGGGTATATACAGAAGGTTGAAACTGTGCCCTCACCTTTCACCATATTCAAAATTTAACTCAAGATGGATTAAAGATTTAAATGTAAGAAAACCTAGGAAATGTTTTCTTGACATCATCCTTAGCAAAAAATTTTTGCTGAAGTTCCCAAAAGCAATTGCAACAAAAACAAAAATTGACAGGTGGGACTAATTAAGCTAAAGTGCTTCTGCACAGCAAGAAAGAATATAAATATACAGACAATCTATCTACAGGACAAAATAAAATATTTGCAAACTATGCCTCTGGCAAGCATTTACCATCCAGAATTTATAAGAAGCTTAAACCAATCAACAAGCAAAAAACAACCCCATAAAAATGGGCAAAGGACATGAACAGACACTTCACAAAAGAAGACATACAGTTGGCCAAAAAACATGAAAAAGTGTTCATCACCACTAATCATCAGAGAACAGCAAATCAAAACCACAATCATGTCCCATCTCATACCAGTCAGAATGCTTATTATTAAAAAGTCAAAAATCAACAGATGCTGGTGAGGTTGCAGAGAAAAGGAAATGCTTATACACTGTTAATGGGAATGGGAATGTAAATTAGCTCAGCCACTGTGGAAAGCAGTTTGCAGATTTCTCAAAGAACTTAGAAGAGAGCTATCAATCAACTCAGCAATCCTATTACTGAGTATGTATCAAAAGGAAAATAGAGCACGATACCAAAAAGTCACATATACTTGTATGTTCATTGCCACACTATTCACAGTAGCAAAGACATGGAATCAAGAGCCCATCAATAATGAATTAGGTAAAGAAACTGTGGTACATATACACCATGGAATATTACCCAGCCATAAAAAAAAGAATGTAATCTTGTCCTTTGCAGCAACATATATGGATCTGGAGTTCATAACCCCAAGTAAATTAACACAGGAACAGAAAACCAAATACTGGATGTTCTCTCTTGTAAGTGGGAGATAAACATTGAGAACCCATGGGCAAAAACACGAGAACAACAGACACTGTGGATGACTATAGGGGAAGAGAGGGAAGGGGAAATGGGTTGAAAAACTACCTATTAGGTACTATGCTCACTACCTGAGAGCAATATACCCATGTAACAAACTTGACCATGTACCCCTTGAATCTAAAATGAAAGCTGAAAAAAATTCATGAGGAAAGACTTTGATCTAGATTGATTCAAAAACCAATCTTTTCCATTGGAAGAGGCAATGTGGAGCATGCTGATTTATCTTACTTGTCAAAGTGTTCATCTTTGGGTCCATCAACAATGATTGTATTGAGGGGGTAAGATATATAGAAGATGGCCTCACAAACACAGAGCACATAGTTAAATTAGGAGAAAAATATTTTTCCAATAAAAAAATTGATCATGAACAGAAAAAAGAGAGAAGAAGCTATAAGGCTATACCAACTAGATTTAAAAATAGATTTGCACTATAAGACATCAACTAGAAAAGCCCAGATATGACTCCAGCAGTTGATTCAAGGAATTCTTATTGTGGCATACTGTGCAGACACCTCTTCAGTTCTTTTACTCAACTCTAACTCCTGGGAATCTTGGCTAGTGACATCTCACAACTGTGTTCTCTTCAGAAATTGCCCTTGATCAAAAGAAGCTGCCTTGTTCAGGGTTACTTACTTTCCAATGAGGCAATCTGCATCCAATAACTTAATATGGGAGGACAACTGCTAGGTCCCTTACCCAATTGAGACAATTCTGAAAGGTCAAGAACCCTCCAAAGTATGGCTGTGGTCTCTATTGCAACTGCTCCTTTGTTCAACTTTTCCCTTTGCCCAGTACTACTTTTTTTTTTAGCCCTTTACATGTGTTATTCCTGAGAATATTTCTCAAAATATTTCCTGCATGTAAAGATCATAATTTGTTTCCCAGGGAACTTGCAACAGTTGGTAGCAGGTGTAGTATTAGAAAGCAGACTCTATAATAAGATTTGGAACTGCATCCCACTCCAATCAGTTGGCCTTCAGGACATCATTGCTGGCACTGATAGCTCCTGGCATATGGTTTCAGTGTCATTGATATAACTTTTTACAGTGGTGAAATAGGATGGGATGCCAAATGGAAAGAAATGAATTGACAGATCCAATAACACAGGCATATGAGAGGTTTGGGGAAAATAGTGATAATAAGAACTATGGGACTGAATGGCAATGGTAAGGGCCATTGTTTCATGGAGAAAGAAAACAAATGGCTAAGGATGAGTAATCGCCAATGTAAACCAAATTATGAAAGACAGAGAGCCTCCTTGGCAGCAAATACAAAATAAAGAGATTCTTTTTCCCTATAGCTGGAGTTCAGAAAAGGCTAAAGATCAGGCCCAAGACTTAATTTTATGGGTATCAGAGCTGTAGAGAAGTTCAAATTCTCAACCGCAATGAGCCTGCTATGCCAGGATCAGAGCCCTGATTGGAAGAAAATAGATCCTGAAACTTTAGATGGCGATGATATCTGGGTCACTGGGTCTATGCACTTGAAAAATTTTTATGCCCAGATTTCTCCAATTCTGTGCCTGAAGAAGGACACCTCTTCTCCATGTGAAATGCCAGCACTTCCTCTTTGCTTAATACCAATGCAGAAGTTTGTGCCTTACAAGACTAAATATACCTTCCCTCCTTAGTTCTTTTCCCCTCTCCCCTCTTGGACACCAAATTAATAATTCACTACCAGCTACAACATAATCAGGTAAAGAAACAGTTGGGTCTTTTAAAGGAAAAAAGACTATAAATCATAAAAGTAGAAAGATCTAGTCAACATGTCCCACAAGATTTGGAAAAGCCTATGTGGGACTGGATCTTGAAGGAGATGAATCAAGTCAAGTGAAACATAAAGTTGGATAACATAGGGTTTATCAAATGGGATCAACTTTCTGTAATACAGGATTTAAAATTCTGGCAATGTCTCAGGAGTGACAGTGCTAATATACTGCTTAGTTGGCACTTTGAAGCTTGGAAAAATTTAAGACCCCTACTCCATAAAGTAGAACTGCTAAGGCAAATGGCAGAGTACGGAGATTAAAATTTCAGATAAGATTGCTAAAGAAGAGATATTACAGGAAACTCAGGAGATGACTACATCTTATGAGGATGTCCAGAGTATGCTCTGCTTATCAAAGTGATAAAAAAAAAAAAAAGAAATGCCCTACTGATAAGGAAACTAGAATTCTTA
This sequence comes from Plecturocebus donacophilus, assembly GCA_004027715.1. NCBI lineage: Eukaryota > Metazoa > Chordata > Mammalia > Primates > Pitheciidae > Plecturocebus > Plecturocebus donacophilus. The sequence continues at coordinate 41,313 of PVKP010009303.1, forward strand.
AGTAGCTTTGTAGCAACAATTAGCTGTATACCAGGGCTTTTGCATAATAATAATCCTAGACATCAAAGGGGATGATAGGATCCCAAAGTAATCAATCCAGCACGTCAGCCATCAGAAGCCAAATGAGTACGATAATTTTAACTAGCAGCAAGGTTAGAGCTTAATCTAACCATGGAGATTGTTAACAGAACACAGAGTTTTTGAAACAAGATAGCTATATAGCTGACAAAGGTACTGCTCATACTATTGATTGCTCCAACTATATTAGAGAAAAATAATATTTAGAACTGAGTCATTTAAGAACTTTGGAAGTATCTTACTGAAAAATATACCCAAGAGAGAGAATCCTAACATCACCATATCAAGTCTTCATAGTAGAAGGAGCTAGAGGGGAAATGGCAAACAGGAGGCAGGACTAACTTACAGCTCCCACTCAGACAGACAGAACAATGTGTGGAGACTCACATCATGAACTTTCGCTCCAAGAGCTACCACAGCAACATATCAGGAAAGCCAAGAGAATCCACAGACTTTTTGAAGAAGTGGCTTGACACTGCAGGATCCAGGAAATGGCTGAAAAACTGTGAGTGCCCAAAGTGTGAGGGGGGAACGCCCATCCCTGAACCCACATCCTCACTGGGGAACCTGAAGGTCCAGATCACAAGAGGAGGATCTGATTTTTCTTGGAGCTGAGATGAATTTAGTTAGTCGACCAAAATATAAGGGTAGGGGAAACAGCAGGAAGAGTCCCATGGGTACCCTTGGTCCCCAGGGAAGCTATTTCTGACTTTGTCTCACAGGGGTCCTTAGGGAGGGCCATCAGTAAAATTGGGGAAAAATCACAGGGAGAAGGAAACAACAATAAAATGGAATCATAGAAAAAGAAATAATTCATTTTTGTATTCCAATAATTTAACATACATAAGCATCCACAGTCATTAAAAAAAAAAGAGTAAAACCATTTTATTTGGTGTAGAAACAATAAGATAATGACCTAGGTAGTTTTTACTATAAAATAAAGTCACTGATGTTTATGTCCTTGAGTGCAAGGACTTAAGGACATAAACTGTGGCTGTTTTGCTCTTTTAAAAAAAAATGTTGTGGCCTTAGCACCTTAGTACTATGTATTAATGTTAATCACCTTAGTGTTATTGAAGTACACACAGCAAGATGTATTAGCTCTGACACATACCTCTTCTTGTTCAACTAGAAACTAGTCTAGGGCAATATGGTTGTACAAGATTACTTTTGCTAGAGATTTCAATGATTCCTGTTGTTTTTGTATTGCATCAGCTGTCATGCTAGCCGCAGCTGTCATACTTACAGACAGATTCTGCACCAAAGTCTCCAGAGTATGGGCACCTATCCTGGGTATGAAAATGCAGTGGAATGTAAAAAGCTATTAGTTCAGCCCCTAGGGAGGTGGAATCTGCAGGACACCCAGTGGGCAAGTAGGGTGGGCCACATTCACCAATAAATGTTATTGTGTACAACACCTTGGGTCACCAAACCTCTACACAACAGGCTTCCTCCTCTGGGGGCAAGCACTCTGTGGTCAATATATTCTCCAAAGAAACACATAGCAAAAGGAGCTCCCATTACCCTGATAAAAGACCAGTTGTTATAAATAATACTAATCCAGTTGTTGAGACACTCATCCATACATAAGTGGGCATTAAAAAGTTCTGAAGAGTATTGGTCTTCAAGTGTCAACAATGTTTAAAGTCTTCCTTAGCATTATGCCCTACCTCAAAAGGTATTAATGAATAGGTTGCTGAGTGGTCATTAAATGTGGATGCAAAGCAGAAGCATCACACATCACTCAAAGCCGTTGATAGCAGGGGAGACACCAGTGATGCTGATGACTGGCCATTCCAGCACAGTAGGAAGGCTGGCAACATCCACTGGATCCAAAGGTGACAAACCCAGCACCTCATCTGATTACCTCCTGGACTACTGCCTAATGTTAACCATTGCATTGTCCCACCATGGCTAATCCAAGGGAACCTGGAGGAAAATGGATGTGGAAGGTTATTCTCCCTGCACACACACACACACACACACACACACACACACACACACACACCTCCCGAGGTCTCAGGTGTTCTCAGTCCAACAATGTGGAGATTTCCCAGCTGTTCTGCACAGTCTAGTCTATTTGGTTCTATCAGGGAGTGACGACTTCACTGGGTTCCAGCTTTTGACCATGAATACCCACATCTTACATCCATGACCCTGGAGGCCTACCAGGTTAACATTGCTAACCACCTCAATATACCCCAAACTGCACCTGCAGTGTCATTCCCTTCAGTTGGCCTGGTGAGGAACGTCTTCCTCCCTGTGACATTTTATAGATCCCTTCTTGGGGTGTGGAGGGTACAGATCAGAGAAGTGCCCTCAGGTAGCATGAATTCTAGGTTGACTGTGACTTGGCTATCTTCCAGGGTTGCCACTAGAAGCACCTATTACCCATCTGTTCCTATTCAATGTCAGAGGGTAAAAGAAAAAAGTAGGGATACCGAGTGTAGGTAACAGGACTCAAATACAGACAGGACCTGGCCTCTCCTCCCTACTCCAACTTTCATTACCAGCAAGTAATTTATTGCTGTGGTTCCCTTCTTCCATGTGTTTGTATTTAGAAAGTGCACTCTGGTGTTTCCCATCACAGATGCTGTTGTTTTGTTCTATCAGGCAGGTGGCTTGAGGGTGTTGTGGGGTATGCAGCATACACTTAATGATGTAGGACGCTGTTGCATGGCCTTCTCTGTGAAGGCTGTTTCTTGGTCTGCTTACATCATGTCTAGCTGAGAACTAGCATAAGTAACAAATTCAAAGAGTTTTGAATAGTTGAGGGCAACTTCACCACTCAGCTGGTCTTTCTTGGGCAGAGTACTGGTCCCACCACCCCCAGTCATCCTTATCCACCCTCCACTCCCACTCCAAACAATAAAGAAGAACTGAGAGGGAGAACATAACTGTATTTCCTTCCCTTACTTTTTCCCATGGGGTTCTTCCTTCCCTGAAACTATGGGAAAACCTCAATAACTTCTATCCTCTACTAGATCAAGGCAAATGGTTATCTTCCCACTGAAGGCACATCAGTCAACCTGGAAAGTGACTAATGCTACTGGGATAAGGCATCAGAAGAGGCAATGTCAAGAAGGGGTGACAAGGAAGCATCCTGAGTTCCATCTGTTTATCATACAAGCAAAATTTTGCAAAAGTTGAGAGGCTGTCAAGGATCTGAGTGGAGCTCGAACCTTGTTCCATTACCCTTCAAGAAAGTTGCCCACTAGGTGATAGAACCCAATAAGGAAAGGCTACAGGTGGACCACCTGTAACTGAAGTTAGGGGTGAGGGCTTGTGGAAGATTTAAAGCCAGAGCCAAATCTTCCTCATCAAGGAACTTTACTGTTGGGAGATCTCACATAAGGGTTTTCACAGTGTCCACACAAGTACCCTGACTGAAAACCAGTAATTGAATGCTAACCGCATTGGCAACCAGATTGTTTGGGCCAGAAAGAACAGCAATAATCAAGAGAGGCTTACCATGCTATCCAATCAAAGTAACATTTTTCCTTATCTCTCTCCTTTATTTTTTGAACTGCATATTTGAAATTTAAACACTTCTACCTTGTGACAGTTTACGTATTTTTTACATTTTATACTGTTCTTTAATTTTAATAAACTTGTGTGTATCAATGTGTTTTGTATTTTTAAATCTCCCCCAATACATCAAAACCACATAAAGATGTTAATTATTTTTGTCATCCTGTTATCATGTTCAAAAGAAAATTGTGTATAGTCCCAACCAAATGTTTTCCTGTTTCTCATTCAGAATTTTCTCTTAGAGAATTGAACCATCATAAACATATTTCCTTGAGCTAACTCACATTGCACATCTGATCCATCAGCAAATCTTGTGGTCTTTCTGTCAACATTCAGCATGTCTGAAGAAGCCAAAAACCCATAGAAGGATTGATTTTAATAACATATTAGACAGAATTTGCAATAATATATTGAGTAGTGTTTCCTTCCACTTCTAGGGAATTCTGCAAGTGAAAAACTTCTGAATGTAAAGTCATGAGTATAACCATTAATCTGAAAATATATAATAAAAATAACTAACAGTTTCTGCTATGTTTTCAGATATTTTGAAGTTTCTCTCTATATATATCCTGCATATGGCCACAATGATCTATATCCACCACCATCAGATGAGAACAAGACTAGATTACTCCGTAAACCCTGTAACTATTCTTTCTGCTTCCATGCTTTTCCAAACCAATCATGTCATTTTCTTGCTTAAAGCATCAAAAGAAAGCAACAAAAAACAACAAAAAGACAAAACATCAATGACTCTGGCCACACTATTCTCCTTTCTGTGACTCAAAAATATCAAACTTGTTGCAGTCTGGAGCCTTTACACTTGCTATTCCAATGGTGTACTCAAAGGTCTTTGCATTCCTTCATTTTTCTATCAGTTCCATTTTAATTTGAATATCATGTCTCCAGAAGGTTCTTTTTGCCATCATATCTAATTTTATCCCCATCCCAATTCCTTTCTGTAGTAGTTCATGACAAAGGCTATTACACTGGAACCCTAAGAAGACCCATTGGCATAGCAATACATTGTGAAATAAAATTTTAAAATATACAACCATGGAGCAAGATTAGGTCCTTGTAATGCTAATAACATAGACCCTTGAGTGCTGAAATGCCTCCCACCTTTCTATGGCTTGAGTGTATCACCCAAAGTTCATGTGTTGGATACTTAATCTCCAATGCAATGATGTTGAAAAGTGGAACCTTTAGGAGGTGATTGGACCATGAGGGCTCTGCCCTTATAAAAGAATTAATGCTGCTATGCAAGAGAGGGTTCTCTTCTAGTGAGAGTGGGTTTCTTATAAAAACATGCTTTCTGCCCACTTCCTTTTCTCTTAACCATGTTATCGTGTAGCAGAAAGACCCTACAGGATGTCAGCCCCTCAATCTTGGACTTTCCAGCCTCCAAACTTAAGACCTAATGAATATTTGTTCATTATAAATTACACAGTCTGTAGAATTGTTATAGCACACAAAATGGACTATTACACACCTTCAGCCTGAAGTGGTATAAAGGCAGTAAACTCACAGTTCTAGCATCCTTGGATGTATTGCCTTATAGCCTGAATAGCTCTTCAAACATGGCCTTACCTCTATGAGTAGCAGGAGAAGCATGAGGGAGTCACATTCACTCACTGCTTCATTTCATTTTTTAGGGCACTAATCATTATCTATCTACAGACATGTTTACCTGTGAATTTTGATTATCATCTGTATTCTACACTGCAATGTTAGTTCCACAAAAGCAGAAATTTTTGTCTGTTTTTCTTTTCACCATCTTTCCCATCAATATTTTTATCAGTACTCTTTTACAACTACATCTAGCAAAGAAGCATAATAGATTGTTGACTAATGAAATTAAAAATTGGATTTAAGGAGAAAAATTAGGTTTTAGGTTTTATTCCAGAGCATAGAGTAGTGCAAATGTCCAGAGTAAGTCCATAGAAGCACAAGCAAAATTAACCATCTTTGGCCTTTGCTTCCCCCAGCCAACTCCTGAGAAAGTGTTGCCAGGCAGTGTAGCATCAGACATTACTGGTCCCTGACCACTATTGTGTTCAGTAGACATATAATCCCACCATCATTTCCATAAGCTGGGATCATTAAACCACTCAGCACTAAAACTAAAGTAATATTCTATATGGAGTTACAGAAAAACATTTTGTTCTAGTAGAATCAAAGATACCTGGGATCAAAAATATTTCTTGGTTACTGAGAAATTCATCCACATGTATATTTGTTGGTATTTTCCAAACTTAATAACTCTTTGGCTTTGAGACATGTTTCATTAGAAGTTTTGAAATGGAATAATTTGTATAGTTTAAATAACATTGGATTGAGAATCAAGAAATCTAGGATTGGGTTTTTTTTTTTTTTTCTACTTATATTAGGTTTGGTCTTGACCTTGGGAAATAATTTTATTTTTCTAGAATTTCACCTTCTATAACATCAGATGCTTGGATCAGAATTTTCTATGCTTCTTTTATGTCTCTGAAAAACTAGAACTAAAATTCTTATCAGACATCAAATTTGAAGGTGATGACGAAAAGTTAAGAATTTCCCTTTTTCCAATTGTACATCAACCAATGAATGCACCAGGGAAAACAAGAAACAGACAAAACACAGCTTCAAAAAACAATGTGTCAGTAAAGCTAAAACCACAGATTGGTAGAAGTAATTCAGGAAAAAAGTGGAGTGAAGATATTTATGGCAGTTGGTCATCAAAGAATCAGCAGGCATTTTTAAGGTAAAAGGTGTATACTGAACACAAAACTACTTTCTTGCTTGCAAGTGCAAGATGTCGATGCATAAATCAAGAATAAAAATTTTCCCTGGCATGAATATATTGGAAAAACCAAGGACACAGTTCCAAATAAATAATTACTTGGAGAATTCATATTAAGAAGAAATAGTTTGCCCTCATGGTAATTGGGAGAAGGGGAAATAAAACTTATACATTAAAAAAAATCTGCTTAACTATCTTTTATTTATTGGATTGGGAGAAATAAAGGTTAATTGTATGTCATATAGAAAATAACCATTAATCTGAACAAGAGCCTAAGCCATTCCTCAAGTGAAATTCTTCAAATATTTAAACAAGAAAAATTATATCATGTAAAGCTGAGTATATACAAAATACTAAGAGAAAAAAAGGCAGAAAGAACCAGAAAGCAAGATAGATGGCAAACACTCATTAGGAAAATATTGTCATGGAAAAAAATGAAAATTGAAACCAGATATCTTGTCATTAATATTCCAGATATCTAACGTCTCCCGTATATATTTAAGAGTACAATGAATGGATACAAAACCCCAGAAAAGAGATATTAAGATATGAAGAAGAGATAAAATGAGGTTGTTTATGCTAAGAAAAGAGGTAGGAGGAAAATAAGAAATGATAATAGAAATAAAAGTAAAATTAAAAGCAATTCAATGAAAGAATCTAGGCTGGGTGCAGTGGCTCAAGCCTATAATCCCAACACTTTGGGAGGCTGTGGCAGCAGGATCACTTGAAGTCAGGAGTTCATGACAAGCCTGGCCAGCAAAGCCAGACCTTGTCTCTGCCAAAAAAAACAAAACAAAACAAAACAAAAGCCAGGCATGGTGGCACATGCCTTTAGTCCCTGCTACTTGGGAGGCTGAGTAGGGAGGATTGCTGAGCCCAGGAGTTCGAGGCTGCAAGGCAGTTATGATCACACCACTGTACTGCAGGCTGGATGACAATGGAACAGCAAGACCCTGTCTTAAAAAGAAAAGAAAAGAAAAACTGCTGAAGATACATAAGAGACACCTAGGACAAATTAAGAAAAATAAAAAAAAAAAAAAACAGAATGGATGAAGATTCAAAATGTAAAAGAAAATATTTAACTAGGAAAACTACAAGAAAAATATTCAAATATAGGCACAAGAGGATTTCCAAAAGAATAAAATAAAAAAAAAAATTAACAAATAAGTACTTCTTGAAAATTTCTGGGCTGGATGCAATGGCTCATGCCCTGTAATCCCAGCATTTTGTCAGGCCAAGGCAGATGGATTACTTGAGACCAAGAGTTTGAGACCAGCTTTGTCAACATGGTGAAACCCTGTTTCTACTAAAAGTACAAAAATCAGCTGGGCATGGTGGTGCACATCTGTAGTCGCTGAGGCATGAGAATTGCTTGAACCCAGGAGGCAGAGGTTGTGGTCAGCTGAGATTGGGCCACTGCACTCCAGCCTGGGCAATAGAACAAGACTCTGTCTCAAAAAAAAAAAAATAAATAATAATAATAATCTGAATTTCAAAGAAGTGTTGAAGCTACATGTTTAAATAGCATACCACGTCTTAGACTAATAAAAATTAATTATATTGTAATAAAATTTTTAAAAATTTAAACTTCAAGGATAATTTTTTTTAAAGACTAATACACATAAAAAGGGAAGGAGGGGCTGGGCACGGTGGCTCATGCCTATAATCCCAGCACTTTGGGAGGCTGAGGTTGCCAGATTATGAGGTCAGCAGTTCCAGACCAGCCTGGTCAACATGGTGACACCCCGTCTCTACTAAAAATACAAGAAATTAGCTGGGCATAGTGATGGTCGCCTATAATCCCAGCTACTCGGGAGGCTGAGGCAGGAGAATTGCTTAAACCCGGGAGGCGGAGGTTGCAGTGGGCTGAGATGGCACCATTCAACTCCAGCCTGGCGACAGAGCAAGACTCAGTCTCAACAACAACTAAAAACCAGGATGGAGAATATCAGGCTGCCCTCATACCTTTCCTCAGCAATATTAAACAGAAGACAATGGAGCTATGCATTTGATTTTGATTCAAAAATGTCAACACAGTGAAGCCATTCTTAATGTAAAGCAACAAATACATATTTGTTCAAATGAAAGCACTTAGGTAGTATTGCTGCACTGAGACCTGCTTGAAGAAACTAGTTGTATGTTAACTCCAGCAAAATGAGATAAATAAAATATTAAAGTGGTAAGCATTGCCTCTGTTTATAGCCGTAGGTCCAACACTAAAATAAAAATTAGTAGCATGCCCAACAATGCAGAAATGATAAAACTAACAGAAGTTTAGAGGTGCAGGAAGAGAAAAAGTAAATCTTAAATTGAATTACTCAAAAACAAGACTCTCAGATAAAGACTTGAGTGTCTTAAATCCTTAAGAATATTTTAAAAATTTTCTACCCATATTTTTATGTATTTCAAAGTATTTTTATACTTATGAAAAAATCTAAATGCCATAAGTAGAATAATACTTACTGATGTAGGAAAATATTTGAGATAGCTAAGTAAAGAGGGAAAATGGCAGTTTGAAATTACATATGGTATTTTATATATATATAAATATATATATAATATATATAATATTATATTTATACATAAAATATATATTTATATATATATATAGTATACCCATACTATATATATAGTATATATATATAGTATATATATATAGTATACCCAAAAGCAGTGAAAGAAAAAACGAAAACACACCAAAACTCTAACAATGCCTATGAAAGGCATTACAGTTTTCTCCTCATCTTTGTGCTTTTCATTATATTTGAAATTTTCTATTTTGAGCATATTACTTCCGTAATTAAGAAGAAATGTTATTTTCATTGAATAATTTAAATTCAGGTTACAATCTTCTTGAGGAAAGAAAAGTCACAAATTTTAAACATAAAGGTATTTTAAAAAAATATATTTTCCCCTATGAAACATCACAGGGCTGACTCACTCTCTGACTCATATGGAAAAATAAAAATTAAAGTGCATTTGTGAAAAACCTATATTTTGTTAAGTGTCATTTGGAGTTTCTTCAACATCTCAAAGAATTATTTAACAACTGATCCATTAGGTCCTAAAATAATTAATGACACTATTTGATATGGTTTGGCTCTGTGTCCCTAACCAAATCTCATGTCAAATGATAACCTCCAACGTTGGAGGAGGGACCTGGTGAGAGGTGACTGAATCAGGGAGGTTGATTGTACCTCCACCTTCTCTTTCTCGTTCTCTCTCTCTCTATTTTCTCTCTCTCTCTGTCTCTCTCTCCTGCTGACCATGCGAAGATATGTCTGCCTCCCCTTAGCCTTCTGCCATGACTGTACATTTTCTGAGGTCTCCCCAGAAGCAGAATCCTGTACAGACCACAGAACTGTGAACCAATTAAAGATCTTTTCTTTATAAATTACCTAGTCTCATGTATGTCTTTGTAGCAGTGTGAGAATGAACTAATACATCATTCTTCTTGTATTTGATTTGCATGGGTAAAAAACTCAGAATACTGACTGAATGCATTCATTTTTAATTTGAGATCTGGTGTTATAGAGACTGTTAAAGAAGAGCTTACTCACTGGAAGTGTCTCAATGTAAGCAATTCTTCCTCTCAATTTAATTAGGGAAATGTAATATGTGTATTATAACACTTTCTGAAAAGCCATTGTTCAATAAGGTTTTAAAAATTAACTATAATAATCACAAAAGACACTCCACATTTTCCTACTACCCATATTAGAACAGAAGTTAAATGTTTTTATTATTAATGTCAAAATTCTAACCATATCAAATCTAGAATGAAAATGCTGAGACAGTTATTTTTTTTCAAGGATGTACTCGAGTGCCTAGAACAGTAACCTGCCCATAGTAGGGTTAAATAGATGTCGTTGTTAATGAATGAGGTAGCTTCAATGGTATAAAGGTGAGTACTTACCAAGTTCTCTCTCAGCATCCTTTCCCCATTGTTTTCTTCCAATTTTATGTTTGCTGCAAATTTAATTTACCCTTCAATGTTACTAAGTTTTGCAAGAAAGGTAATTAATAATAACAGGACATGATTGTTGTTTAAAAGAAATTTATGTAAGTTATTGAAGAGCCTGACAGAGGCTTTCTCTGTATATTGACAAAATTGAGTAAACCATTTTATATTTTAAATGTTATTGAATACAATTTGAATTGAATTTTCACAGAATGTCTTGTTAAGATATTTTTATAAGTGCACAGTGCTTGGGTGATCATATTAGTTTTCACTGGAAGAGTACACAAATAAGTTAGGAAAATAATTTTTTAAAAATATATCTCTATTTTTTCTTAATTTTTGTTTCTAGTTCTAAATTGACACATGAAACACCCACCTATCTTTAAATAAAAATCTTTGACATTAAGCAAAAGCCTCTATGAGAGTTCAGTCTGTATCAGTTAATTTCTGTCAACTAACAGTATGCTGGGCATGTATATATCTAAAGAAATTGTGAATTTCAGCATACCTATTTTCTTTTGCAGGTTGTATGATAACATCTTAATGTATTTTCTATTGGAAACTAACTTCAAATAAAATAAGAGAAATTTTCTGTCTGAATATGTAATACATAAATGACTCTTTGAAAGAGATATATAAATGATGGAGCAGCTTTCAGATATTGCTGCCATGTATTATTAATTAAAAAATAAATATCAGATCTATATTGAAAAATTCATCATAGTATCTAGGCTGCAATGTATCTTAACAGTGAGGATTGAATTTTATAGGCAATAAAGTGAACTTTTAGGGCATTCATGATAGCTCAAGGCCTATGCTATTTCTTTTCAGTAATACATCTCTTTAAAGATTGATCTAAAAACTCACTTTTTCTGGTAACATTCATCTCACTCTTTCTATTACCATCCTTGGAATAAATCTCACCCAAATTTGAACACTGTGTTCAATAATACTGTACTCCATTTCCATTATATTTTTGAACTAGAGTAGTTTCCATGATGAAATCAATTCAAGGCCCTCTATTTAAGCAAAATCCCACATTTTAAATGCTGAAGACTCTCCTAATTCTAGTCCTCTGAATTTCATCTTTATCTTGAGCATCTTACTGTGATCACTGCTATTCCCAGTACCTAGAGTCCCATGGTGTGTGATACACCCTATACATCTCCAGCCTAAGCATTAATGAACTCTTCTTATATTAAGCACATTTGAAAAATTATGAAATATTCTAATTAGTTCTATAACATCCAAGGGGTTACCAAAGGAAAATAAACACAACCAACAGAATTTATCAGTTATGACACTAACAACATTTAATTTAACATGTGCTTTCTTTTTTCTTTTTCCTTTCTTTTTTTCTTTTTTTTCAAGATGGAGTCTCCCTGTTGTCACTTGGGGTTAGAATGCAGTGGTGCAATCATGGCTCACTGCAACCTCCACCTCCCAGGTTCAAGCAATTCTCCTGCTTCAGCCTTCCGACTAATTGAGACTACAGAGCCGGCTATCAAGCCCAGCTAATTTTTGTACTTTTAGTAGAAATGGGATTTCACCATGTTGGCCAGGCTGGTCTTGAACTTCTGACCTCAGGTAATCCACCTCTCTCGGCCTTCCAAAGTGCTAAGATTATAGGTGTGAGCCACTGTGCCTGGCCTGCACTCTTATTCTACATGAGGTCTGAAGCATCCCCAAACTCTTGGCAGAATTTCACAAGGCCAAACCTATCTCGTTCACTGCTATATCCTCAGGTGTTATTTCCTTCTCATGTCTCATGAGGCTGCGCTGTGCTTAGGTTCTGGAGACAGCCTTACTATTTATCATTGCATGTTTTAATTGACTGCAATTCCTTGTTTGATATGGGAGGCAAACTACTGTGCAAAAATAAAAAAATATCTGACTATAGAATCTTATGTGTAATTTGCTTATTTAATCAACGGGGAAAAAAAGAAAAAAGATCTTTTCCAAAATCAATATATATATAGCTGTTTTACTCTCTCTTTTATCAGCTTATCATATAAGATGTAAGTAAGTTATAGAATATCAAGAAGAATGAATATTAACCAAGGAGTTTGCATCCTCTATGGGGGAAAGAGATAATGAAATTTTAGTTGTAAGCAGGGTAGTCATATCATGTTAGGAGGAAGTGTGACTCTGTTATTGTCTTTATTTGGAGATTACATATGGTTTAAGGACAAGTTTATGGGCATCAGGTTAACACTAATCTAGATACTGCTGTGAAAGTGTTCTGTAAACACATATAAAAATCTATAGTCAGTTGACTTTGTATAAAGGAAATTACCCACAATAATGTGAGTGCACCTCTTCCAAACAATTTTTTAAAATCAAAAACTGAAGTTTCTCAGAGAAGAAAAGAATTTGCCTCAAGACTGAAACATCAACTACTATTTGAAAGCTTCCAGCCTTCTGGGCTGCCCTTTGGATTCCAGACTTGCCAGCACTCACAATTGCATAAGCCGATTCTTTGCACTCTTTCATACATATACATATACATATATATATGAGAGAAATATGTGTATATATATACACACACACACATACTCATACACACACACATTCATACATATAATTAATCACAAATTTATGTGAATTAAAACTGCCAAGTATTTCCTGACTTGAACCACTTCTCTAACTTGTTCTTGCCACATTCTGGGCCAATTCAAGACCACCTCTTACCCCTCTTGCCTGGATAATTGTAATAAGTCACTATCCTTTATTAAATAATGGGAGAAATTTTATGAAGCCACAGGAACATCAAATCACCTGAAAATCGTAATTAAAGCTTACAGCACACTTTGGTATTAGAAATGAAAGAAGCTTCCTTCCTGAAACAGAAATGTGTCACTCTTGACCTCTTGTGAACTGCACGATCACTTCCTTAGCAACTCACTCTCGTTCATCTGTGAGCATTGCAAACTCTCTATAAATTGGTTTCCTTCATCAGAAATTTCAGAAAAATCTCTCCTAGCACAAATTCAAGTTTGCTTTTGTAAAGCCACTTGCTTCAATTTTCTCAATTACAAACTGCATTTTTTCTTGACTCCTTCCATATTTTTTTTAGATATCAATGTTTGCTTCAATCTCCCTTTATTCCATATCTTTCAGGTACAGAGTAATCCTATTACAAATATATTATTATGGATTCACAGATAGGCCTATTTCTCAGAATCCAGCTACACAAAATGGGGTAAGGGGTCCCTCTTATTTGGAGGTTGCTCTTTGAAGTGTCCAAAGACTATCCTCCCTATGTGACAAATCAGTGACTCCATTCCCACGCTATTTAGTAAATAATAACATCCAAAATATAATAGGGGAATAAATAATTCTATAAATTCTATTATTACATTGAGTCCATTAATTTATATATTTAAGTTTGGAAAATGTTCAATGAGCCATTTAACTATATATTTGAAACTGTTAGTAACATATTATAGTACAGGACTAGTATACCTAAAAATGATCTAAAAGTTCCCTTTTAAAATAAAATTACAAATTAGTTACAACACATTATAATAGTAGAGATATATAAGCAAAATAATTTTGATGCAATATCAGAAAACCAATAATAAAAGCTCTACACACACAATTATTAGAATATGATGGAGACACTACTTCTACCTGAGTGACACGAACTAGGCCTTGAAAGATGTCAAGGATTTGAAGAAGGTGCAGTGATGGTGGTGAGAATATTCCAGACAGAACGACGGCCATGTTCAAAGGCACAAAGATATGAAAGTGTACATCCAGCAGGTGATCTGGTCAGAGTATAATGATGCCTGCGGGGTAGGACATTATGTTTAGCACTGGACTGTAAGAAAACTCAGCTGTTACAGAGAATTTAGGTTTTATCCTTCAAGTATGAAACCATGGGTGGTTTAAATGCAGAAAATATGATTTAAAAAGTAAATGCAAGAAACGTGATTTAGAAAGATGATAAGACTAGCAGAGGGCAACACTAAATAGGAGGTCACATCCTAGATAAGAGGTAAGCCAATATTCACCCAGTTCTCCAAACCAGAAACTTGTGTCATCTTCAACTTCTTCCTCTCCTTCATTGAAACCATCACCAAATTCTGTGAATGTAACATCCTAAACAGAAGTTGAATCCATCCTCTTTTTTTCATGTCTGCTATCACTTCGCTGGAATATAGTGAAAGCCAGAGTCAGTTTCTGCCTAAGAATCATGAGCATATTAGAAAGCCAAAACAGTTACGATTTTGAATTTCATTTTCCCTCTGTCTGAAGCCTGGTATTTTCTCATGGTCGTAGACTAAATCCAGTGTGATCTAAAGGCACTAGTATGTGCATTGCCAATAGATGGGAAGGAAGTTGCAACAGGATTAGTGTATTAGTCTGTTTTCACACTGCTATAAAGAGCTACGTGAGACTGGATAATTTATAAATAAAAGAGGTTTAATTAACTCACATTTTTAAATGGCTGGGGAAGACCTTGGGAAACTTACAATCATGGCAGAAGGGGAAGGTGAAGCAGCAAGCTCTTCCTTCAAGAGCCAGCAGGAGAGAGAGAGAGAGAGGGAAGAAGTGCCACACATTTAAACCACCAGATCTCACGAGAGCTCACTATCACGAGAAGAGCATGGGGAAAACACCAATATGATCCAATCACCTCCCACCAAGTCTCTCCCTAACATGTGGGGATTACAATTTGAGATGAGATTTGGATGGAGACACAGAGTCAAACCATATCATTTAGAGATAATGGTGAGGAGGAGTATATTTGCAGATCTGGTGGAGATAATGGGTAATTATCTAAGAAGTCATGGAGGACAGGACATAGAGGACATATGGCAACAAAAAGAAGGCTCAAGGAGAGCCTGGTGAAAGCAAGATAGGACCAAATTTCAAAAATAAAAGAATACAAACAGGTTATAAAGGTCCAGAATCATGCACAAGGAGAATAAGGTAGAAATTCAATCCGTAGACCTGCGATTTTTTTTTGAGCGTATGATCACAGAATTAAGGTATTATGGCAACTCTATTGTTGAACTGGAGGATAAATTTATAACAAAAAATAGTAAAATTGTCTTAATATTGACTCACTGGACTATTGATAAAGGCATTTAAAGTGCCCACTAATGAAGATTAGAGCTGGTACAAGCACTGAATATTCAGACAAAAGATATAGAAAAAAAAATAAATGGAAAACTCCCAATACCTAAGAAAACAACATAATAATGGAATAATTTTATTAGGAGCAGTGCAGACTTTCAAAGAATAAATATTTATGTTTTATGGAAAGCAAGAGATGATAAATAGTAGTAATTTTGTCGTTCTTGTTTTTAGCCATCTGATATGTATAAAATGTCAACAACATTATATTGATTTTGTGTGCTATCTTTTTAATGATTATAAATAATACTTTAATACTCTAAAAGCTTTAATTTATAATGTCTAATCTCTTACTGTTATTTTATTCATCATAAATCTTATATTTCTTAACTATGGTTTTCTACCATAGGATATTGCCAGGAATCTGGCCATTACAATTGGAGAAGAAATAACTATAATTTCCACCAACATCAGTGTCATCCAAAGTCTGAATTTCATTTATGAAAACAAGAAAATTCATTTATCTATGATAACTGTTATTTTCAACCCATCATTTTCTAATTTAATCTTTTGCTAGGATTTGTCAAAAAATGTAGTATTTAAGACCAAAGAGACAATGAATGAACCCAGTCAGTAACAGCAAAGGAAGCATCCAAGCAAGGAAATTGTGCCAGATCCACAACTGGAAGTCCACTGGACAAAACAGAAACAAAGGTCCAGAATTTGGATAGACACTATGAGGCAGAGTAATACAGAAGGTCTGAATCATCTGTGTGTTCTATAGCCATGAAGACCCATCAGCAAAAGGAAAAGCAAGAAAGAAAGTCAACCTGCAGCCATTTAGGAAAGAGGAGTCAAAAGGAAGAGAAAGCCCAGGTGGGGGGCCACTCGATGTCAGAACAAAGACACTGAGTCCAGTAGAGAAAAGCAAAGAGTGATGATGATGAGACTTTAGTTAAAATGATATACTTCTCTAAGGAGTTCCCCCAGATCAGAACAGGCAAGTGACTATGCATGTCTAGGAAATGCAATGCAATGTGTAAGAAAATCTTGAAAAAAATGGATGGATTTGAATTTGGATTTGATTATTTAATTGCTTGTGCTCAGAGGTCAGTAAAGAAAAAGGAGAGGAAATTGAGGCACACTCTTAAGAATCTAGAAATAGAAATCTAACAGTTCCCAAATGATTCAAATTACATAGTTGTAATTTGCCCAGTTTTTCTGATACCTTGTTTTTTATGGTTTTTCATACAATTTATTTGATAAGAAATACAAACTTTCTTTTAAAACATGATTAAAAAGTAGTAACAGTTGAGGGAAAAGTAATTTTTAGAAAAGAAATGCACCATTTTTAAATAAATAAAAGAATTTTTTTAGTGATGTACCTTATTAGTTTTGAACTAAAAGGTTTACTAAAATTGTTACACTTTTTCTAATGGAAAAAGACTGAGTAAAGTACCTTAACAGATTAAATATTGTGCAAATCTAAGAGAGGTAATTAGAGTTTCCAAGTATCTGATATAATCTAATTATTTGTTAAGCACTGCATAACAAAATAATTTAAAATTTTTCTCTAAACTTCAACAGGAAGTTACTAAGTCTCTTGCTTTTTATCAATATACTTGGTATTCTACTTTTTAGTATCAGTTTGGAGAAAAGTGCATAAATATATTAAATCTTCATAACTAGCAAAATGAATTATCTCTATTTTGGGACTCTGGCTTATGGATTATCATAATAAACTACAAAATTATGGATAATGGAAAGATTATAGACCCAGAAAAACCCCAACAGTTAAGTAGAACTTTAATGAAATACACCTAATTTGAATATAAATCAATTGAAAATTTAATACAAATTTTATTTTAATAATCTAAGAAAGATTATTAGTTTTATGCCTTTAGAGATAGGGCTTCATCTGGAAGTATCTTAACGTTTTTAATCAATGTAAATTTAGAGGAAACACTGGGACAAGAATATAAAGAAGGAAAACTAAATGCAATCTGAAACCCAACAATTCCCCCAAACAGTTAATGTGGCTTCATAATATTAGTTTCCATATTAAATCCTAGGGATACAAATATGGCCTTACTCACTAGAAGTTCGCAACTTAAAACAAACTATTCTCTCTATAATCATGAATTCATCATTGCATTATTTTACCTCTTCTCTTAAATCAGCATGTCTGATCATTTAGAATGAGAAATGATAGCAATGAGCCATCATCTTAGGGGCAGTGGCCTTAGGCTCACACATCTGAGATTTGAACAACAGCTCTGCCACTTTTATAAATGTGATTTCTTAGACTTATTATAGAATTTAGTGGAACTTCTCATGCATAAAATAGGTGTAAGAATATAGTGAGTATTTTATAGAGCTGTGAAATTTGAGTGAGATAAAAATGCATCTAAGTGAATTAGCATGGTGCCTGTCTCAAGTAATCACTATCCATATGTTAGCTATTATGCTTTATGAAAAGTCAGAACTCAGGTGAAAAAGGATGATGCAATAATAGGTCATTTTTTCCCTACATCTATATTTTTATAAATCATCTTACTTTCTAATAGCTAGAATGTCCTTGCTCTCCAAATATCAAAGCTGAAGCTTCATGTGCTGGCTCTACGTTTTCATCCAGCCGCTACTTTTTAAGTGCAAGACTATTCCTAACCATTTAAAAATATCCCTATTAGATGAAAATATCTTTTAGAGCTGTAACTTTAAATTTCATTCTTGTATATATAAAGTCCACACAAAGTATATCTGAAACTTCAATATTATGATTAACAATCATTATCAATATCATAAAATTTTATTTTAGAATAAAATGAAGATGAGCTAACTTGATAGATATTTCTAAATAGTCCCCCATACAACAATCTGAATCAATGTATTAAAATGTTTGTTTTCCCATATTATGATATTGCTACTTATTGTTAAAACTTTTATTACCAATCTAAGATGTAAATAATACTGTTAGACTGCCTATATCAAATCAAATAGATTGAGGCATAATTAACATGCAATTAAATTAACTCAGAATAAGTGCAAAGTTTGATGAGTTTTAACAAAGAATTCACTTGCGTAACTCTTACCAAAACTGTCCTAAAAGATTTTATGTGCCCCTTGCCAATCAATTCCTTCTTCTGGACTCAGCTAACCACTGATATATTCTTTATTATGAAAAATCATTTTGCTTTCCCTTAAGCTTCATGTAAATTGAACTACACTATATGTATTCTTTCCTGTCTGGCTCAGCATTCAGTTTTTGAGATTTATCTATGTTATTGTATATGTTAATTATTTCTCCTTGTTACAGATGATTAAAATTCTGTTATTGTTTATTCACTTGTTGATAAACATTTGAGTCACTTCCAGCACTTGACTATGATGAATAAGGTAGTTACAAATATTCATATAAACCTTTGTATGGGCATATGCTATAATTTCTATGGGAAAGAATCCAGGAGTAGAATCGTGGAGTCATATGGTAACTTAGAAGAAACTGCTAAACTGTCTAGAGACTCCATAATTTTATATTGCCATAGAAAAATGTATGAATATTATAATTGTTGAATATCTTTCATCAAAACTTGGTATTGTCAAGTTTAATTTTAGCTGTTCTAATGGGCATGCAGTGGCCTCTCACTTTTGGCTTTAACTTTAATTTCTGTGAGCAATAATGTTAGCGCTTTTTCATGCTTTTTGGCCTCTTGTGTGTTTTCTTCTAAATTTTTGTCCATTTATTAAAAATCTTGGTTGTTTGTACTCTTTTTATACATTCTGGAAACAAGTTATTTAATATAAAATGTGCATATTATAAATATTTTTTCTCTGTCTGTGGCTTGACTCATTTTCTTCATGGTGGGCTTCCAAAGAACAAATTTTTTTTGTATTGTTTTGTTTTTTAGAAGAAGTGTAGATTACCAAAAATTTCTATTTGTAATGAGAAACTTTAATAGATCAATGACTGTCAAAGATCTATCTATAATCAAAATATATAAAAGAAGGAATACTCAAATGGATTTATGACAAAGTTTTACTAAATTCTAAAGGAAGTCATAATTCTCACCTTCATATTAGCATAGTGAACCTAAAACTTCCTCTCTCATTTATTTTTTAAATGATTATTTAATTTAAAATCAGACTATTCAGAGTTACTATATACACTCTTACTCCAAACATAGTTTTCCCTAATGTTAATATCTTACATTAGTGACGTACATTTATTACAATTAATAAACCAATATTGATATATTATCACTAAGTAAAGACAATAGTTAATATTAAGATTTTCTCTTAGTGTTGTACAGTTCTACAGGGTTTGACAAATGTGCATTATTTATCTATCAATACCGTATCATGCAGATTAGTTTTACCACTCTAAACATTCCCTGGGATTCTTTAACACTCATCCCAAGCCCACCACCACTGCCCTGACAACCATATATCTATTTACTGCCCTTATAGTTGTGCCTTTTCCAGAATAGTAGACATATAGATGGAGTGATGTAGTATGTAGTCTTTTCAGATTGATTTTATGTCATTTAGCAATATGCATTTAAGGTTTCTCCATATTCTTTCATGGCTTGATAACGCATTTGTGTTTGTTAACACTGAATAATACTCCATTCTATGTACATATCACAGTCTGTGGATATGTTCATTTATTGAAGAGCAGCTCAGTGGCTACCAGATTAGAAAAACTATAAATAAAGCTGCTATAAACATTGGAGGGAAGATTTTTACGTGGAAATAAATTTTCCACAAAAATAACCTAGGAGTACTTTGAGTGGATCACTTGAGGTCAGGAGTTCAAGACTATCCTGATCAACATGGGGAAACCTGTCTCTACTAAAAAGATAAAAATTAGCTGGATGTGGTGGCACATGCCTGTAATCCTAGTCACTTGGGAGCCCGAGGCATGGGAATCATTTGAACCTGGGAGGCAAAGGTTGTAGTGAAATGAGATTGCAACTTTGTATTCCAGCCTGGGTCACAGAGCGAGACGCCAAGACTCTGTCTAAAAGAAAACCAAACAATGAAACAATCTAGGAGTACAATTGCTGGTTAAATGGTTGGACTATGTTAGACTTTGTAAGAACTGCAGGAAATGGAATTATAGGCTAACAGTATCTTTTAGTGCTTGAATGATAGATATGTCTTCTGACTTGTATGTTTTATGATATGAGTTGATTATTTTCTTTGTAATGTACTCCTTTCCCTCTGGATGCTTTCAATATGTTCTTTTTATCACTAAAAGGTACAGTGATAAAGAGTTTGTCATAAATTTGATTACATTATATTTGGGTATGCTATTTGTTCTGTTTGTTCTTGATATTTATTGTACTTCTTGGATCTGTGGCGTTACAGTTTCAATAAAATTTGGATAATTTTCAGCTGTTCATTGTTTCTACTAATAAACTTTTCTGACTCCCTTTCTCCACTCTTTATTTCATACTTGGAACTTAAATTTCATACATGGTAGAGCACTTGATACTGTCCCATAGGTCACTGAGACTCCATTCTCAATTTTTGCTCTATTTCTCTTTGTGCTTGATTTTTTGATAGTGTTTATATTGCCAAGTTTTCAAAAGTCCCATTTTTCCATCTCCTTTGGGTAGTACCCAGGACAAGACAACTGCTATGAATTGAGATCTGGAGCTTTTCCATCTCTACCTGCTTTATCTAGCTCTTCTAGCTTAGAAAAAAAAAAAACTCTAACTCAAGTTAAATTTAGGAAGGACAAATAGAAGGAGGGAAAGCTAATTCTTACATTACAGAGAAAACTGGACAAGATTTTTATTTTAGTAACAGAGGAAAAAGATTTACATGTGACACATGGTCCTAGTGCTGGTCTGATTGACTACATTATAATTTATTACTTGTTTATAACTTTTGTACTGTTTGTTGGTGATAGAGGAAGAAAAAAAGGTTTCATTCTACTTGTATTTCTCTTTACCAAAAAAGAAGAAAGCTGGTCATTTGCTTCAATAATTGAGGTTTTTAAGAAATTCTGTCATTAAAGGAATTCATTTTGCTGTCTTCAAATAAAAGGGTCATAAGAAATTTTAAGCTTTTTTTTGAAGGATAGTTTCATAATCTTTTCTTTCTTTATAAATATCAGTATATTCATCACAAATTTGAGGTATTATGGCTACTGTAAATGAAGTTTATTTAAACTAAAAAAATGAAATATCCTGAAGAAATATTATTTTAAATATCTTTGAAATATCACTTCAAAGTATGAAGACAGCATATGTTTTTATATTTGTAAACACAATTTTTGAAATATTTCATAAGTACTAGATCCCATTGTAACTCTTTTAACCATATTGTAGTAGAGAAAGAAATCCAGAACAACTTTCCTTTAGTAAATAAGCAAATAATTTGAAAATTAAGGCTTGTGAAGCTTAAGAAAAATTGAACATAGAAAATATGATAAGACCAGCTCAGTTTAAGATAATGAGTTACATGCTTTTTTAAAAAAAATATCTTTATTTCCTCTATAACTAAATTAGTAAACTAGTGATTTCGGGAACACTCGATGTACTCTCTAAAAGTAAAGCTGATAAAATTCCTGTTTTCAATATAGCAACATGAATCACAAGTAATTGAACATAATATAGATCAGGTTAGTCCAAAGTCTGCTAGAAAATTGACAGAAATTAGAAAAGATTGGTCATTATCCAGTATCAAAGGGGGACGGAAAGTAGTTCCTCATGAGTTAAAATAATTACATCTTGGGGAATGTGAATACTGACTCCCAGTATTATTATATTATTATTATATATATATATATATTATATAAAATATAATATATATATATTTATATTTATATATTATTGATTAGAATGCCCTAATCAATAATATGTGTCTAACAACCACTTGGAAAATAAAATTATGGTCTAAGAACAGGCAATGTAATACCACATAATCTTTATTAAAAGACATTTCTTCAGGATTTAGGTATAACTTCTCTTAAATAAACAGCCTAACAGTATTTTATATTTTTATATGGCGTTTTCTATGTTCTGGGAAACTTAGTTTATGTCATATATATGACATATATATGAGATAAATATATATACATTTAAGAATTTAAACTCAGTACATGATTTCTTTCTCTAAATTGTTCTGTTTAAGACAGGGGTATACAGTGTCATGGTAAAAGTATGCTGCTGATTGTCCAAAGCTCTCCTAATCATTAAGATTAAATTGGGATAATAAACTGTTAATAGACTACAAAAGGCTACACAATCTTGGGCATAAAATGGCAAGTCATCTTTAATATTGTGTAACTTATAAGACAGTCTTTCTAAGGAACACTGAAAAGCAGCAATGCCTCCAGATTACCTGGTAAGAGCTAAGCACTTTGGGTACACTGACAGACCCCCTAATTGTTGAGAATTTAGACATTTTAATGATATTTAGAGGTGAAAAAAAATTAGACTACTTCATCCAGGATTATTTAGATAGAACATGGTAATGTGGTAAAGCTGGATCATAATCCCAAGTACATCTGGCTCCAAAGTCAGTATGGTTTCCATCGCCTCATGACTTCTCACTTAAGAAAGAAGAAATAAGTCACACTATAAGATAATGTGCTCCTGGTTAATATATTTGAGGAAGGGGATTCAGGAGGCTTTGTTTCTAACATTTGCTTAGACATCAGATGCATTAGATGCCTATTTCTATTTTGTACTATTTTGTCTATCTTCTCACCTCCACAAGATTGAGAGTTATTTTAAATCAGAGACTGTGTCATATTTTTCTCTCACCACAGGTTACAGCATATTCATTCATCTTTTCACAGATATTTGTAAAGTACGTACTATGTGCCAGGAATTATATCAGGTCTTCAGGAAAAAGCAAGAAAGATTAGCTTCCTATGGAGCAGAATAAAGTCCACTTGAACAAAAGAACACATACCTAAAGTGCAATGATTCTGGCATCTATATTTGTAGTTGCCTCACTTTAAGAAAGGTAATGATGAAGGTTAATTAAAAACAAAACATGAATCATAATACCTAGCATAGAGTCACAATTTTGCAGCATGTATGTTAGACATGACAATCAACCTCTTTAAGCTTTACTTTGTTTTATGTAAGTCAAAGATGAAATCTGTGATATACAAAAAGCAAAGATTTTTATTATTCTTAAAGTATACAGAACCACATTAAACTAATCATAAAAACAAATACATTTATAGAAATGAAAAAAGCTGATGAAATTTGGGAATATTAGGAAATTAATTTTAAAAGTGAGTATAAATTGCCAAGTCATATTGCCTGTGTTTGCAGATGACATGATTGTACATTTAGAAGATTCCATTGTTTCAGCCCAAAATCTCCTTAAGGTGATAAGCAACTTCAGCAAAGTCTCAGTATACAAAATCAACATACAAAAATCACAAGTATTCCTATATAGCAATAACAGACAAACAGAGAGCCAAATCATGAGCAAACTCCCATTCACAATTGCTACAAAGAGAATAAAATACCTAGGAATACATCTAACAATGGATGTGAAGGACCTCTTCAAGGAGAACTACAAACCACTGTTCAAGGAAATAAAAGAGGACACAAACAAATGAAAAAACGTTCCATGCTCATGATTAGGAAGACTCAATATCATGAAAATGACCATACTGCCCAAAGTAATTTATAGATTCAATGCTATCCCCATTAAGCTACCATTGACCTTCTTCAAAGAACTGGAAAAAAAACACCTTAAGGTTCATATGGAACCAAAAAAGAGCCCACATAGGCAAGACAATTCTAAGGAAAAAAAAAAGCAAAGCTGGAGGCATCATGCTACCTGACTTCAAACTATACTCTAAGATTACGGTAATCAAAACAGCATGGTACTGTTACCAAAACAGAAATATAGATCAATAGCACAGAACAGAGACCTTGGAAGTAATGCCACACATCTACAACCATCTGATCTTTGACAAACCTGACAAAAACAAGCAATGGGGAAATGATTCCCTGTTTAATAAATGGTGTTGGGAAAACTAGCTAGCCATGTGCAGAAAGCTGAAATTGAACCCCTTCCTTACACCTTAAATAAAAATTAACTCCAGATGGATTAAAAACTTAAACATAAGACCTAACACCATAAAAACCTTAGAAGAAAAACTAGGCGATGCCATTCAGGACATAGGTATAGGTAAGGACGTCATGACTAAAACACCAAAAGCAATGGCAATAAAAGCCAAAATAGACAAATGGGATCTAATTAAACTGAAGATCTTCTGCACAGCAAAAGAAACAATAATTAGAGTGAACCAGCAACCAGCAGAATGGGAAAATGTTTGCTATCTACCCATCTGACAAAGAGCTAATATCCAGAATCTACAAAGAACTTAAACATATTTACAAGAAAAAAATCCCATCAAAAAGTGGGCAAAGGATATGAACAGACACTTTTCAAAAGAAGAAATTTATGCAGCCAACAAACATGAAAAAATGCTCATCACCATTGGTCATTAGATCAATGCAAATCAAAACCATATTGAGATAACATCTCATGCCAGTTAGAATGGCAATCATTAAAAAATCTGGAGACAACAGATGCTAGAGAAGATGAGGAAGAATAGGAATGCTTTTACACTGTTGGTGGGAGTGTAATTTAGTTCAACCATTGTGGAAAACAGTGTGGTGATCCCTCAAGGATCTAGAAGTAGAAATATCATTTAACCCAACAATCCCATTACTGGGTATATATCCAAAGGATTATAAATCATTCTGTTATAAACATACATGCACACATATGTTCAATGTGGCACTGTTTACAATAGCAAAGACTTGGAACCAACCCAAATGCCCATCAGTGATAGACTAAATAAAGAAAATGTGGCACATATATACCATGGAATACTATGCAGCCATAAAAATGATGAGTTCATGTCCTTTGCAGGCCCATGGATGAAGCTGGAAACCATCATTCTCAGCAAACTGATACAACAGCAGAAAACCAAACACTGCCTGTTCTCACTCATAAGTGGGTGTTGAACAACGAGAACACATGGACACAGGGAGGGAAACATCACACACTGGGGCCTGTTGTGGGGTGGTGGGGGCTAGGGGAGGGATAGCAGGGGGTGAGGGGTTTGGGGAGGGATAACATTAGGAGAAACACCTAATGTAGATGATGGGGTGATGGATGCAGCAAACCACCATGGCATGTATATACCTATGTAACAATCCTGCATGATTTGTACATGTATCTCAGAACATGAAGTATAATAATAAGAAAATAACATGCAGAATTATTAATAGTAAAAATTCAAAGTGAAAAATAAGCATTATCTTCTAACAATTGCCAAGTATTAAAATGATTAATAATTTCTAGTATTAGAAAGGGAATAAGGAAATATAGCAACATTGTTAGGACTTTTGACTCATGCCTTTTTACAGAAAAATTTGGCAATGTACATCACAATTGTAAACATGCCATTTGACCCTAAAATTTTGTGATAGCCTAAAGAAACAATAAGTAGATAAGTTAATAAAGATGTATGTATACAAATGTTTGTGATTACATTTTTAGGATACTAAGCATTTAGATAGTGGAATAGAAAATTAATACTGAAAATAATATTGTTAAGTAAAAGTATATATACATTTAATTACATGCATTTGGCTTCACTTTATTAAAAATGTGGGGTCAAATATTTGCATATCTGACTAGATAACATGCTTTCTGATTAGTAATATGCTTTAATGTAGATTTCTGAGTTACTTAAACATTTATCATAATGAACACAAGTTAAAATATAGATGTTTATTCATGCCTATCTCAGAGGGCTATGGTATACATCAAATAATATAGAATTTATGAAATCTAAGAGTAATATACAGATGTAAGTGATTTATATTTTAAGCTAGAATACAAGCCAAACAATCTTGAAACTTGAGTTCCACTAAAATATAACACATAATAAACATAGATGAGAAGTTTGTATTCAGTAGGGAAAGCTAAACAGCTTTAATCAACAGAACTATTTTGTTAGGTAAAAGAATGGAAAAAAATGTACAGTCCCCAGATCAGTGGTAGAGGTTCCCAGTCTGTGGCAGCTCTGCTTAATGATAGAGGTTCTACCATTTTAAACAAGTAGTTTTCAAATTCACCCTGGGATTTGTCTCTATCCAGGTCAACCCGAAGAGAGAAAGAGCAGGACAAGCCCATGTAGGAGGTTATTATAGGTCAGGCCAGCAGGTGGCATGCATGACCTCTGATCACATCCCATGGGGCAGGAACTTAGTCACAAGCCTACATGGCCCGGGATACTGGGAAGGGCCAATTCACTGCATGCTCAAGAAGATAAGTGAAAGATTTCAGTGGACAGCTAGCAGGCTTTGCCAGAGCTCTAGCCAACAGAATCTATGCATGCTTTTCTTACTTCATTTAGAACACATTCACTCTGTCCTGAAGAGCCACCCCATTCAGCCAAATATTCAGATATCTTTGAAACCATTACTGCTCTGCATCAGGTCCAGGAATGGATCCTTATGGTCTGATTATGGGGAAGTATGGGGAGAATAAACACAATGAAAATTCCCCAAGGGAAGAATGAACCATATCCATTGGTCACATCCATCTGCGGAGCAGGTGTGAAGACTCCCTGCTCTGCACCCACATGATCATTTGGCAGGAAAGTGGAAATGGAGCCTTTGTTATCTATATTTGGGTGGCTTTTAAGGTCATCTGGTTATTGGTATCACTGTCTGCTGGAGAAAAAAAGAACATGGAGGAGGGCATACGGAAGGCCTAGAGATTGTATAAATTGCTTCTGCTTATGTTATAGAGGCTGGAACATAGTCACAAGGCCATGACTAACTGCTAGGAGGATGGCTGGCAACTTAAGTTTAGCTATGGACAGAAGAGAAAGGGGAAAAAAGATTTTGATGTTAAGTAGCATTTCTCCTCCAAAAACCATTAAGAAAAACCAAAAGAGATAAAAATTACTTCCTTATGCTCTTTATTATTATTATTTAGAGCTGACAGTTATTTGTTCTCAATCTATGGTAATCCCTAGAGTTGAAACTGGAAATGCTTTTCTGCAAGAAGATTTGAACTTGAATTTGCTTTTTTATAGTCAGAGGACACTGCTGTTCTGGGACCACGTTTCTTTCTGTGAAGATCCAGGCTCAGTGTGAGTCTG
>PVKP010009304.1:0-68916 GCA_004027715.1 Plecturocebus donacophilus
TTTTTTTTCTTTCTTTTGCTGTTTCTTTCTCCTTTTCTCTCTTTTTCTAAAATCTCTTCCTCTTTCTTTCTCTCTTTCATTCTTTAAAAAAAAATGCTTAAGATTCATGGTAAGTACTTCTTGAATTTGTGCCTTTTTGTCTTTCAGCAGCTTTAAATGCTTGAAAGTTAAAAATTAAATTAAAAATGCTCCTCCTCTATTCTTCCTTTCCTCTTCTTCGATGACAACAAATACTACTTAGACCTTTTCTTCCTATGCAATAAATCCTAATTTATCTCATATGTTCTTTTCTGTATTTTCCATCATTTGTCTTTCACTGCTTTGTTCTGGATGTTTTCTTCCAACCGATTTTCTCTCACTAATTAACATTTCAGTTGCATTTAATCTGTTCATAAAACCATCCATGATTTTAAAATTTTAGTTATTGTACTTTCTAGTTTTAGAAGTTTTATTTTCTTATTTTTAAAAGAGTTTCCAGTTGATTGGCAGAATTTTCCATCTTGGTTTTAAATGCCTTGAATATGTTAGGCAGAGTCATTTTAAAGTCTGTGTCTGAAAACTCTATTATCTGAGTCCTTCTGGTTATTTTTGATTGGGTACTAGGTATTGTATATAAAAATTGCAAATAATTTGAGTCTGAGCATAAAGTTATCTTCCTCTAGAGAGGATTTAAATTGTGTCTTACTGAAAGTTAGGGTCCCTTTGAAATTCAAAATCACCTTAATATAGTTAGGCATAGATGGTTCAAATCTAGATTTTAGTCCAGTGAGATCTAGTGTATTTTTGATTCAACCTTACTCCTAGAGTAAGCCTCTGTCCCTTTCATGTCCCAACCCAAAGCTCAGGAGTTTATCAGCCCCTGTTTTTTGGTGGATCCTGAATATAATTTTTTTTTTCATATCCATAAGATAGTCTGTCAAAAGTTCTGTTACATTTTACTCTTAAACTTGTCAGCCACTTTGACTGGAGTTGGCTGAGCCTCTAGAGTCATGAGGAAAAGTAGACTAAAATTTCAGACTGACTTCTCTGGGTTTCTTTTTCATTCTCTCAGTTTTGGTCTTCTAATTCTTTCCTGACTTGGAACATCTCTGGTGCCAGATGATTTTTTAAATATTGCCCAGCTTTTCTGATTGTTCTCTGTATGAAGGTTCATCTAAGTTATCTAACGTACCAATACAAGCAGGCACTGCTATTCTGTTGCTGTGTAATCCTGGACAAATCATTTTTCATCTCTGGACCTTAGTTTCACATTTATATAATAAAAAGATTAGACTGGGAGACCTTCCCAAACCCATCTTTCAGCCAGTGTCTGCATATTCTTATCTGTAGGCTGTATGCATTGGACACATGGGTTAGACTGCCAGTTCTTATAGGGAAGTTACAGTTATTTCTACACAGCTCTGGCATCTTGCCCCACCTGGTTAAGGTAATTAGTAAGGCTTTGAAATGATGGTGATAAGCACACTTATTACTTTTGGGAGTTTGAAAACATGTACTATAACACTAGAATACAGCTAGCTTATAATAAATACTCTACGAACCATATTGGTGTGAAATGTAGGCAGAGATGTTTCATTTTTTTCTCAATCCAGAAATAGGAAGGATTCCCCAGGGCTATTTATCACAGTCAGAAGGGAGATAAATAAAGAACAGGGATGTTGTTAATTTACTCAAACTCCAAACTCAAAGTCCCTTTGATGGAGCAGAAGCACTGGGGGAGCCCTGAAGTAAGGTTTCTAGTGAACCATCTGGAGAGTCTGCCACTCATCTCACAGTACATGAACTAACACACACACACACACATACACACATACGTGCATGTGTGCGCCCCAAACATGTGTGGCTAATGATGACCACATTACAAATGGACACATCTGGTAGAAAGAGTTTCCAACAGGAATTTCAAAGCAGTATCACTTTCATTCTAAAAGGCTAATTTAGTTTCATTTTGCCTTTGGTTCTTTGTTTTGAAGAGTGCTTAGAACATCATTGGTTTATAACATATTTTGAGAAGTTCCAGCTCAAAGATAATAGTTCTTGCAGTGCTACACTAGCTCCCTTTGGGTTAGGAGCACAGACTCTGGAGCCAAATTGCCTGGTTCAAAGCCTGTCTGCTCCACGTGCTAGCCCTTAAAACTTGGACTAATTGGTAAATTTCCTTGTGCCTCAGTTCCCTCATTTATATAATGAGGATAATGAAAAGTACCTGCCTCCTAGGGCTGTTGTGAGGATTAAGTGTAGTAGAAGCAGGAGCTTCTACCAAGAGCGTAGAGGAGTGAGCTGTTGGTCGCCCTGACTGGTCTCCTAACTTCGCTATACTTGTACCTCTTATACTTAAGCCTTTGAGGCACAGAAGGCAAGAGGTGACGTGAAGTGGGTGGAGCACTGGATGCAGGTAAGGAGACCTGCTGTTGTGTTAGGCTGATTATTGCATTAACCTCCCAAACTGTCCAATCTCAGTGCAGTCTTCTGGTCTTTGCTGTAAAATAGGACAGTAACACTCCCACCTACTTCACAGGGTGAATCTCAAAGTGGTGGATGTGGAAATCTTTTTCAAAAGCAATAAATGCTATGTACATGTGAGGGACTTCACAGAAAATGATGGGACCACATTAAAAAGGTGGGTAAGGTGAAATGGTGAGGATGCAAGAGAGGTTGTGGCGTGGGGGGAGCTTGAAGTTCTGACTGAACTGTAGTCTCCAAGCTTGTTTTATTTCTGCATGTCTCTACTCCCCAGAACTCTCCAGGACAAGAGCTATCCTGTTGGGCTGTCCATGGGAGGGACTAGCCTGCTTGTTCTGATGGCTCCTTGGGATCAGTCTTGTATTCCACTTTCACCCAGGGTCTTGTCCTGCAAACTCTAAACTTTGTATCTGGCAGTCTGACCTTTGGCCTAGCAAGGAAACCCAGGCTCTCACTCTCAGGAGTTGGCAGGAAGATTAAAAGCCCCTTTGAAATGATTATGTGGGACAATAACTTGGTATAGAGTGAACCAGGTATTAGGGGTTAGGCTTGGTTTGGTTGGAGCTCTGAGGTGGGCACAAGGTAAAAATCAGGATAAATATTGTGTTAGTTTCCTGTGGCTGCTGTAACAAATGAGCAACAACAGACTTTATTCTCTTATAGTTCTGAAGGCCACAAGTCCGAAGTGAGTATCACTGGGCCAAAATCAGTGAGGTCCACACTCCCTTTGGAAGGTTTAGAGAAGAATTGCCTCTGGTGGCTTGGGCATTTCTGGTGACAAGTGGCCACATCACTCCAATCTGTGCCTTAGGGTCACATTGCCATCCCCTCTTCTGTTGGCCTCTTTCTTCTCTATCTTTCTTATACAAACACTGGTG
The DNA here is from genome assembly GCA_004027715.1 of Plecturocebus donacophilus. Taxonomy (NCBI): domain Eukaryota; kingdom Metazoa; phylum Chordata; class Mammalia; order Primates; family Pitheciidae; genus Plecturocebus; species Plecturocebus donacophilus. Next base: position 3,342 of record PVKP010009304.1, read on the forward strand.
ATGGTACTTGGGGTCCACCCAGATAATCCAGTAGAGTTCCCATTGCAGAATCCTTAACTTAATCTCATCTGCAAAGACTCTTTCTCCAAACAAGGTAGCATTTACAGATTCCAGGAATTGGGATGTAGATGTCTTTTGGGGGTCATGTTTCAACCTTCCACAAGTGGCAAAGGCAGGAAATAAGGAGAGCAGAGTCAGGCCCTCACTAGGAATCAGGGGACCTGTCCACATGGGGCAGACAAAATGGGAAAGAAAACATATCTAAGGAGTACATAACAAGGAAACCTTTATAACTGCCTGACCTGTAGTAGACACTGAATGTAATAATGAGATTCACTGAACGCCTACTAAGAGCCAGGTTCTGTTCGAGGGGCTGGAAAGAAAGCAACATGGTGTGGTGGGCCGAGATCGTGCCATTGCACTCCAGCCTGGGCAACAAAAGCAAAACTCTGTCTCAAAAACAAAAACAAAAACAACAAAGAAAGGAACATGGAGTTTGTACTCATTCAATGGATGAGTGAACAAATGAATGAATAATTGAGGATGTTCTTTGCTCAGCAGGAAAGGGCTTTTGCTGTTTTGTTGTTAGATCAAGACCAAAGTTATCAGGAAGGGCTGACTGAGGATGAACAGTTGGGACCAACCAGCCTGCAGAGGAGAAGGAAGCATGGACCTCACTCAGCATGAGGAGGGGGAGGGGCTCACATATCTGACAGGTTCTCAGCCCTGACTGCCCATTGGTCACCTGGAAGCTTTTAACAAATGCCCAGGCCCCATTACTAGAGATTCTGATTCAATTGGTCAGGATGGCCCTACACATCTACATAAGTTAAGCTCTCCAGGTGATTCTAATGGGAACCAGGGATAAGGACCAGGGTTAAGTTCTCTTTGGGCTAATTGTCTTATGATTTGGAGTCAGACAGGCCTGGTTACAAAGTAAGTCTCTGTGAGTGATTTTAAGGTATATGGCCCCAGGACATATTATATAATTTCTCTGAATCTTTTATTCATCTGTAAAATGAGAATAATCATCCTTAACTTATAAATCTCTGTAAGGATTAGAAAATATTTAGAAAGTGCTCACCATGATATCCAGCTCACGGTTAATACGAAATAAGTCCTGATGACTCCTTACTTAGGCAGGGATTATTGTACTTATTTTATGTTTGGGAACTGAAGCTTAGAGACATCAGGTTAACTTGTTCGAAGCCACATTGTTAGTAAATGATTTTGTATAAGATTAAGCCTAGACATCTTTTCATGATCTAATTCTACCCAATGTTTTTGACAATAGGGCACTAAAGCCCAACCATTCCTCTCTCTTCTCTTTGACCTCCGTGTCTAAGAAGGAGCTGGTCCTTGCTCATCTGGTAAGACCCTGGTTTCCCCTCAACACCTAGGAATTTAGGATAGGAGAGAAGTCCATCCCACCTTATCTATTGGTCCCATCTCTTACTCTGAGAGAAGTAGGCATAAGATTGCTGTAGGGAGGGATAGTGAGAGAGGAGAGAGAAAAAAACCCCAGTCAGGGCGGCAGTTAGCATGGGTCCTCAGTTGAATCATTTCAAACAAAAGAACAGCCTGCAGGTACAGATAGGGGAACTTGCATAGGGGGCTTGCCCACAATGGAAAACTCCCTCCCCGACACATGCGACATATGCACATTTGCTCAGTAAGGGGAACAAAGCAATATGGAGTCACTAACTCAAGCTAAGGGCCTGCATACACATTAAGAGGACAGGGTGGAGTTACCAGAAATTTGCACCTTATTCAAATGAGATGCCCAGCCCTCACTCGTTTCCTATAAAAGCCTTTGCATCCAACTGTAAAAACAGCAGCTCTCTTCTGGGTCCCCTCTCCACAGTGGAGAGCTTTCTTCTTTTGTCTATTAAACTTTCACTTCAATCTCAACATTTGTGTCCACACTCCTTAATTCTCTTGGTCATGAGACAAAGAACTCTGGTTGATACCTCACAAGAGACTGCTACGTTGTGGTGCATTGGTGAGACTATAACATCACGTCCCAATCCCTGGAACCTGTGAATGTTGCCCCACATGGCAGTCTTTGCAGATGGAATTATATTAAGGATTTTGAGATGAGGAGATTACCATGGATTATCCAGGTGGGCCCTAAATGCAATCACAAGGGTCCTTATCAGACAGAGGCAGAAAGAGATTTGATGGGCACAGAGGGAAAGACAATGTGACAAAGGAGGCAGAGATTGGAATGATGCTGCCGCAAGCCAAGGAACGCTGGCAGCCACCAGAGGCTGGAAGAAGTAAAGAAGAGATCTCACTATCCCTCCCTCCTAGAACCTCCCAAGGGAGTGTGGCCCTGCTGACACCTTGATTTCATCCCTGTTTTATTGGTTTGGGGCTTCTGACTTCCAGAACTGTAAAAGAACACATTTTTTGTTGCTTTGAGCTATCCAGTTCATGGTCATTTGTTGCAATGGCCACAGGAAACCAATACCAGTGGTTCTTCATGAACACCTTCTTGGAAGTGACACATTTAGGTCACAACAAAGCTGTGGGGCTATCTTTGCTTCTCCTGAGGCTGCCTGATCCCTGGGTCGTCCTCCAGGGTTAGGAGATAGAGGAGAGCATGATACACCTGCAGCCATAGGCAGCAGGCAGAACTTTCCACATCATAGGCTGGGACTTCCCACCACCTGAGCTTCTGTGGTGAGGAGCAGCCATGAGTTGTCTCACAGAGCCTTTGCGGCTGGAGGGAGACAGCCTGTGCAGCAAGGGGTGGACAGAGTCCAAGAGGCCGAAAGTGGCCCAAGTCACCATTGCCTGCCTCCTTTCTGACATCCAGGATCCCAGCAGAGTTCACCCCCATCTTCCCAGTCCCATCGCTCAAGGGCAAGGGCTTTCTGGAACAATTTTACTCTGTGCACCCGGAACAAAGGAGAAACCAAATGCCTTGCTTGGGAGCAACCCATATGCAGGAGGCAAGGCAAGGCCCAGTGACAGGATAATTGCTTAAATATCTGCTTTAAGTATAAAGGCAGTCTCTACCTCCAGCTGCAGTTCAGGTTCCCACAGGTCATGAAAACAAAGAGGGGAGTGGGAGAATTAAAGAGGAATAGAAATGGAAATGATTAGAAAAGATTGCCACTACTTACAGGGTGGGGGAGGAAGGGGGATGTTGGGAATTAACCCTTTTGGCATTGTGCAAGTGGGATGTGGGCTCACAGCTTGCTTTCTCAGATGCAAAAGCTGGAGACTTTCACCCACTGGTGAGACGCTCTGCTCTTCCAGGGCCTGGAGAAGAGGCCGGTGGGCCACATGCAGGAGGCTGGCCTTCACGGCAGTGCAAGTTGATCTTGGCTTTGAGTGGTGGGAATGTCTGTGGACAGTGCACGCAGGTTTCTTCTTCTTTACCAGAATGCCTCCTTTCTTTTCTGCCACTTGAGTCCATTTTGTCTTCTGGCTGGCAATGCCTTCTAGTACTTCACGTTTCTGCTTACCCAGCGCTCTGACCCTGCCAGGTTCATGTGGGTATTCCTGCACTAATTCCCATAGCATCCTCTGTCTTCCTTGGCAATCCTCAGTGCACTGGAAGTTGTTATGCTAATTACAGTGACCTTACCTCCTGAATTCTAAGAAGTACAAGTTTTTCACATTTTAACATTTCTGGAATTTGGGCCTGCCTTACAATCAATGGACATATTTAATGGGTGTATTAGACAGGTTTCTCTAAAAAAATAGAACCAGTAGGATACACACATACACACACACACACACACACACACACACACACACACAAACACAATCTAATAGATATATATTATTTTAGCTGATATATAGATATTTTGAGGTACATGCAATCACAGGGCCTAGTCAGTCTAGAATTTGTAGGGCACGCCAGCAGCCTGGAGACCCAGGGGAGAATTATATTACAGTTGTGAGTCCAGATTTGCAGGGCTGGCCAGCAATCTGGAAACTCAGGTAGAATTGCAACATTGCAGTCTTGATCCAGAATTCTTCCTTCTTCAGGAGACTTCGATTTGTGCTCTTAACATCTTCAACTGATTGGATGGGGCATACCCATATAATAGAAGATAATCTGCTTTATTCAGTCTACTAATTTAAATGTTAATTTCATCTAAAAAATACCTTTATAGCACCATCTAGACTAGTGTTTGATCAAAGAGTTGGGCACCATAGCCTAGCCAAGTTGACATACGAAATTAACCCTATAGTTGGGTACTTGTTTATTTATATCCATTCATTCATTCTCTCCTTCAAAAACTCTTATGAAAGCATGTATCATCATGGTGGATGCTTTAAGCATAGGACTTTATGGTATTTGTTTTGAGTCTGCTTTCTGGTAGGCCGTGAGCTGGCTGATGATAAGGGAACATTTGCACACAGTAGGAGCTCGATATTTGTTGACTGCTGACCAGCTGTTTGACTCAGCAATAAATTGTTTTGATTTGAGGGTTCCCTTGACTTTTAATGTACTCAATTCTGGGGTGGCACAAGGCCTTTCCCCATTTCTTCCTGCCTTGTGCAGACTGTGCATTCCTTTCCTCCTCTCCACCTCCTTGTCTTTCTGGCTCCTTGTTCCTCATCCCTTTTATTTGGCTAATGCTCTATGCCTAATCACATTAGCCAGCACTGGCAGTATAGAGATGTTTGCAATCCAACCCAGGTCTGATTATGAGCGTCAGCAGCCTGAGGCTACTTTAAGAATGTGTTGATTGGTGGGGGTGGGGAGCCCCCAGAGGGGGCCAGAGTTATTGGCTGGGGGAGCTGCCCACATGTGTGTCTGGGCACCACAAGAGAGCCCAGGCTGGTTAGTTTTTGGTTTCTCCTTGATCAGGCTCCTGGTGGGGTATTTATCCTGGCTGGGTGACTAAGCTCTTCCTGATTGTATTAAGCCTCATGAAAGTGAGGCCCAAAACAATCCAGCTAGTGTGGCGAGGGCTGTAACCACAGCAAAATGTGCCCTGCATTTCTTGTCATTCTCTGTTCGAGCTCATTTCAACTTTCTCCCAACATTGGGAGTATAAAGAAGCTGCCACGTGTTCTTCTGGTTTGCAAGTATTACCTCATTTCCCTTGTCTAGGATATTAATTCAGAAATATTTATTAAGTTCAGGATTTGGGGCAATTTTGAAAGCATTCAGTTCAAATTCCAAGAAGGATGCCATAGGTTTAAAGGAAATTAGCTACCTGTGCCTCCATTTTCTCAAAAGCATCTTGTACTTTTCTTTAGAGCACTTTGCTTTCTTCACACTGTTCTCTTTGTTTACACTCATTTATTCAACTGCTGTGTTGTCTACTAAATTGTAATAATCTGTGTCTGGACAGGGTCCATGATTGCTGTCTTCATCACTGGGCCCCAGAGGGGGGCACAGTAAGTTCTTGACCATCACATTTTGATGGGCAAAGATATGGCATTCATTTGGAAGGCAGAATTATGTTTCTGGAAGTTTGTATACAGCAAGGAAGAATTATTCATATAGTTACACATAGTTACATGGGTGAAAATTAGAATCTTGGGGTCAAACCAAGAGTCTGTGTTGTAGAGCTCAAAGATCCTTAAAGTAATCCTTTCTTGTGTTCCTTGAAGCTATATAAGACAAATCTACCTGAGTTGCCACCCCCAGGGAATCCTGTGTGACCTGAAATTACTTTGGGCTGTGAAGACACATGTCCTATGTGAGTATACTGGAGTCTATTGCACTTCATTAAAAATCTGCAGCTCTGTGAATCAGACTCCCTGTGCTCATGTCCTGGTTCTACCAGTGTCTAGATGTTCCACATGCATGTTATATGGCCTTTAGCACATCTATATGCCTTAGTCTATTCATCAATAAGAAAGAAAAATAATAGTACTTACATCATAGACTTGTTTTGGGATTAAGTGAGATAATTTACGTAAAGTACTGAGACCAATGCCCAGCTGAGATTAAACTCAATAAATGTCAGTTTTTATTATTACTATTTTCATAAATGTGTAATAGTAAAGTTGTCTTTCCAAGCATGGTGAATGAGAGAGAGAGAGAGAGAGAGAGAGGGAGAGAAATAAATTTTTTAGGAAGAGGAAAAACTCCAATGATTGAAAACCACATGGACAGTCTGGAAATGAAAGTGGGTTCAGATGAGTGAAATGAGACTGAGAGCCCAAGACACAGCAGTTTAGGAAGGAAGAAATGGAGAGTGTAGTAAGAAGAAGACAGACAGTTATATTGTCAGGGGTGTGTGTTAGCAAGGCAACGGGTTGACAGAATAAAAACATGGAAGATGCATTCAGCTGTTGACTAGGAGTGCCCATGGAGTTGACTGATTTGGCATCTCGTTGCTTCCAACCATGTTCACCTGGCATCAGCACAACTGGTTTTTTAATCCAAAAGTTCAGTCCAACCAATATTCAGGGAGAGCTGGTGGCTTGCCTGTGAGGCCTGAACTCCAAATCATCATCTGGCCTGGCTAGCTATTGGGACTGGGCAGTTCTAACAGCAGCATCTGCCAATCCCCCACGACAGTTATTGGGGTCAGAAATTGCATTGCCCAGCAATTACTAGCAGTGCCCAAAACATTTCTGATTTTAGAGGACTCTTGTAAGAATACAGAATTGACCAGAAATTATATTGTCTTGCCACTCAGAGCAAACACAAATGACTTGCCTTAGAGCCATAGTGATGCAGCTTTATCACATTCCCCCAATTCATTCCATGGACTGGAGGTAAGATGTACTGTGGGGAGTAAAATCAAGGCTGGCATGTTCCCTTCAAAGTCGTCCCTTCAACTTAGTCCATGATGGGGTTTCTGGCCAACTGAGGATTGTTCTTCTTTTTCTTCTCAATTCCTTTAAAATGAAGCATTTTGTTTTAATCAACTCAGGTATAATATTATTATATATTATATTAAAAAGCAACATATTACAGATATTACTGTGAAGTGTTTTTCCATCCTTAAGAACTTTTTACCTCAATTGGGTTATTTGATCTTTTCAATAATCCTGTGAGGTAAGTTGGGTGGATAAGGATATTATGAATTTTATTTTGTACGTGGAGACTCAAGGCAGTGAAGTGATTGCTTATCCAAAGACATACAATGGCTAACTGGCAGCAATAATAGTTAATACATAATAGTTACCATGTACTGGTACTGTTATAAGTATTCCTTTAATCTCCACAGCGATCCAATGGAAAAGGCACTATTATTGTTATTATTTTTCTTTTTTATACTGCAAGTCCACAATGAACATCATAGAAAAGGCACTATTATTATCCCCGTTACACAAGTGAAAAAATCAGACATAGAGAGAGGAAATAAATTACTCAAAATTACAAGCTGAGAAGTGGCAGAGCTGAGATTAGAACCCAATACCTTGACTTCAGAGTCAAGGTAAGTAATTTCCATGATGTACTTGGGCAATGCAGCACAAGGCCTCAGTGATTCTTAGGCAATTTTTCTTCCAGTTATTGCCTTCCTTCACAGTTCCCTGCCTATTTTAAGGATCTCCCAATCTTAGATGGATTAAGGATGTTCTGAAAAGTGACAAGAGATTTACAAATAATTTTTGTCTATTACCAAAGCTGGATTACCAGCTGGAGAAGAAAACAAGAACCACTCTCAAAAAGAGAATGAGTGAAGCTTGTGAGGAGGGGGACTTCTGCAGAATGGTTGTCTCACTCTTTTGGTTGTTGCCAGGGCTTCCAGGTGGCTTCCTGCTCCGTACAGTTTTATTTTGTTGAGGTAGGAGGAGGCATAGCAATGCCGAAGTCCCATTGTGGAGGGGCGAGGCGTGTCAGTTGCACTGTCTTTCTTCCTGAACCTCAAGGAAGTATTGACAGCAACCAGACTTGGGATCCTGCAGTTAAGGGTTTTAGAGCCACTGAAGGAGCCTGTGTTTCTGGTGAGCTTCCTGGTTTGTGGGACTTAGAATTCATGTGACAACTTCAAATATTCTAAAAGAAAGATGGTTTAAAATCTTGACTTCTTATAGCCAGGATCAAAAAGACACCACTTGGGGTTATTTTGAGGCAATAAGAATGCACTAAGGAGGAAGCTGACTTTCGATTCTGTGGACCACTATGTTTTTTGTTGATTAAATTAATTCATTTGTTACTATCACTGTATGATGATAGGGAGAACATATCATTTTCTCAGTAGCATAATTTCTCCCATGGAAAAAACTGCTTTTGGTTGGGTGAGAGTGGAGCGGGGAAGTGAGTGGAATTTTCAGGGCTCAACAGTGTGTTTCTTGCTGACTTTACACACAGGTAGGACAAGCAACTCAGATGACTCCATGGGGGCTTTACCCGGGTTTCTGGAATTGTGTCTCCTTTACTTCCTGCCCCGACTTATTATGTAATCACATTATGTTGTGAAAACTCCAGAGAGAATGAGGGAATAGAGAGAGACCCAAATTCCCTGGGTGCTTCTGCTTAACATGATTTTTATGACCTTTGGTGTAAGTATTAACCTGAGAACGCCAACTTTGTCATGTCTGCAAGCCTGTGTGCGTGGTGGACAGGGTAAGATGGGATGATGTTAGAAATTTATTATTGTGCACATGATGTCAAAGCAGGCAATGGAATAACAAAAAGGCTTGCCAAATGAGTTTACGTGACATCTTTAGATAAATAAATTGTGTTGCTTAAGAAAATTTTGCTATTGAAAATTAGAACTGATAATCCTACAGATTTGGTGTATAATAAATATATTATGTGCCTGAAAAGATAAGAAAGGGATTTGTGTTCATGAGTTGACATTCTTTGAGGGTAATTATTAACACTGCCCTCTTCATAGGCTTTCTCTTTATCAAATGTTTATTGATTTATAAAATTGTAAAAATAATATGGCAATAACACTGAGCAAGTTTGAGAAAACAGAAACATCTTCAGTCATCTCACCATTCTGATATCATAACTTTCTCATGTTTGAGTTTTCCCTTTTTGCTGTTGGCTGACATATTTCTACCCAGTTGGAATCCTAGCCACACAGACTTTCAATTTACCCAATAACATTTACAAACTGGAAGCAGCTTTAGGAATGGATCCATGGATGGACGAGCAAGAAGGGGCATTTGAAAGCATCTGGCAGAATCTCCTTGTTTTGTAAGTGAGATGGCAGAGGCCCAGAGAGGTGAAGGGATTTGTTGTTAAGGACAAAGATTGGGAGTAGCTGAGCTGGGGCTTTCCCAACATCCGGCTGCTTCTGACCACTTCATGGTGTTTTTCTTAGTCCTGAGCACGTACTCTTCAATAGCACATGCTCTTCAGCTTGCCTTTTAAATGTATACATATACATGTATACATATGTGTGTGTGTGTGTATATTTACAAAAATGAATTTCTATTTAGTGTATGGAAAAGCTTAATTATGGAAAATTCAATTTCATAAACAATTATAAAAATGGAAAAGAATTGAAAAAATCACCATGGGACGATGGTATTTGACATTTTCTCACATAACATTTTTCTTGCCAAGTTTCCTAAAAAAGCTTTTTCTAAGGTTTTACACTGCATGCTGTTAGGTTATTTATGAGGGAATGCCAGCCACTGCCTACCAATGTGAAAACCTCACTGGTACAGGGAAGGGAAACCCATAAGAAATGGAAAGGAGAACCAAGCCGTACGTAGCATAAACTCATTACAATGGACAATTGTTTTTCTCTCAAACAAAACTCAACTTTATGTAAACTGTTAAATGGAGGAAACCTCCAGTTTACTTATTTATTTATCTGGTCCTAAGTGGTAATAAACATGGGTTCCCCATGAGGAGGAGTAATCTATTTCTTTTATAACCTTGACCTTTAATATTGGCCTTTAGAAGAAGTCTATAGAAATGCTCACCATCCTGCAATGTTTTAATACATCTAGGCTACAGTCTTCTCTCTTTTAGGTGTAGTTAGCCATACTTTTACAAATGATTAACCACAGAGAATCAAAGAGAAGGAACCGATTAAGCAGATTCACTTGAGAAGTAGATTGTGGATGATTTTGGGGGGAATTTTTTTCAGTAGATTACAAATAGATTTTGATACTAAAAATATCTGTTGAAGGCAAATATTTTTCCAATTTCAAATAACATAATACATAATAAACATATGTAGAAAATGCTCTTTTTGGATTTCTTGGTTCAGGAAAAATACTGTATCTCTAGCACACCAGCACACCCAGTTATAAAAGTAGGTGCTTAATAAATATTTCTTAAATGAGTGGATTTTCTTCATTCAATGTCTTTACTTTCTAACCTGCTTCCTCCTGTTGATGCTCTTCATGAGATTTGTATCTGTCAGGGGGACTAGTTTATGCTGCAGTAACAAAGTACCCCAAACATCTCTGAATTCACTCTCATGCTACATATCCATCATGGGTCAAAGAGAGGCTCTGCTCATCATAGTCGCACAGGATTTAAGCTGATGGAGGCTCAATTTCAATATGTTCTCCCATATCATTGTGATAAGGGGAAAGGATGTAATAAAGCCTGCTGGCTCTTAAATCTCCTATCAGGAGGGACATTTATCATTTTCTGTTTTGTCCAAGGCAGGATATACGGCCACGCTTAAGTTCAAATCCTACCATGTTTCCTGGAAGGAGGAAAATCAGAATGAATGGGAATGGTCCTGATCATTACAACATGGTTATATGATAATAATGGTCGTTTGGTTATATTGTTATTTTTTTTCCTGGATAATTTAAAGTGATTTCAGTGTTTAAATGAAATCTGCATTTAAGAGGAACAGGTAGATTGCTGGTGCCATGGTTTCTAGAGGAAGTAGAACAACATAGAGAGGAAGAATTAGTGACCTACTCAAAGCCATAATAATATGTGTTAGCAAAAATCCTGCCACCCAGGGCCCCAGATTCCTAATGCATTGCCTTCAGAACCACCTTGAGACTCTCTTCGGTCTTTTCAGGAATAGCTCTCATTTCTTTAAGCATCTTGAATCCAGGTCTTCATGTGGTAATGGGTTCAAGTTTATAGTTTAAATAGACTTTGGAATGACTGATCTTTTCTATGAAGCAACTGTGGGAGGCTGGATTGTGTAGGATAAAAGAAAAAATATGGATTAAATTTAGGTAGGTCTGTATTTAAATTTCAGTTTTGTCTCTTCTCCTGTGTGACTTCTGGGAAGTTACTTAACATCTCTGAGATTCCGTTGCTTCCTCTGAAAAAATGAGCATAATATTTCTCACTTTGCAGGTTGTGATGAGGGAAAGAAGAAAGGTTCTGAAATGCATTGCACAATGATGGGCCCTGAGAGCAGGTCTGCTGTAGGAGCTGCTCTGATCAGTATCACCCAGTTCTTCAAGGTGTTTTGGTTTTCCACATTTTGAGCACCAGAACAGGTCCAGAAATATTGGGGCACTGTTACCAAGTGAGGTTGACATTGTTTCAAAACAACTTATTTTTTTGTTTGTTGCAGACTACTCAATTTATTTTGCTAAAATATCATTAAGTTCGTGGTATCTCTCAGGGGGATTAGGTTATGTGACAGTAACAAACTGCCCCCAATAACTCTGACCTCACGCACATGCTACACATCCATCCACAACGTCAAAAAAAAAAAAAAAAAAAACATTTCAGGGTCTTTTCTTGCTTCCTTCCATCTTAGAACTGCGTTTAGGCCACTCAGTGCTCATAGTATGGGCAAGCAGGTACCAGGAAATTCAGGTAAAACAGCAGCTTCTAGAAACTGCTTCACCCTAATTCCAAGAGAGCTTTGAGTACCATGCTAGAGAGCCCATCTTTCTGTTGCGTCTGGGGAAACTTTTGCTACAGAGAGGAGTTACAGCCCTGAGCTGCCTGCCTTATTAAAAAGTACACCTTTGCTCTAGGCAAAAGACAGTCTGGTCTTGCTTTCCTCACCTAATAGGACGCCAACCTTCACCGGCTTTATCTGTTGTGGTTTGCGTGGGCAGGATCCCAGGTTTCAACGGTGTTGCTAGGTGTATGGCAGGTCTGCCTCCACTTGGAGTTTCTCTTTGCTCCACTTTCAAGGTGAACTGCAAACATGAGGCCGTTTGGACCTAAGTCAGGAGAGTTTGGGGAAAAGAAAGCAGAACATCATTTTGATTAACCAGCTGCATAGTAAGTAGCTACTGACCAGGAATCCACCACTTGCTTTGACGAATAGAAGCCAAACAAGAAAATTTAAACTGGTTTACCAGTGTAGATATCATCTCAGTTTTTTTAAGGCCCACAAATATAATCTAATCTTTTAAAGTGTGTACCTATTTGTAAAGAAACATCAATGTTTGATCAAAACTTGAAATGTGCCTAATTTTGCAACTCAAATTCCAAACTAGTTGAAACCCCATTCCTTAGAATTTATTTGAATAAATCCCTCCTCCTTGTTCCAGCTTGAACTGGCTTCCTTCTTTCCTTCCTTTTTCTGCAATACCGAAATGGGCTTATGCATCTATTAGCAGAGTCCATTTAAACCCAGGAAGGTAGATGCTTTTTTTTTTTTTTTTGAACAGCTTGAATAAAAAATAAAGCATAATCTTTACTCAATATCTTTTTCTCCACCCTCTTCTCCCCCTACCCCCTTTTTTTTCGGTAATATACCGGGGAGGAAAAAAAAAAAACTTTCCAAACACAGAACTTTATGGCCAGAAACAATCTGGCTGCTGGAATAAACAGTCTGCTCCCTCGTTTACCATTCCATCATGCGCTTAAGTCCTGAGAAGCCCACGGCTGCCCGCAATAGTTCTCGGTTGGCAGCAGGGAAGACTGCCAACGTCCCATCAGGCTTGTTTCTTAAGCAAAGTTGTATAAGTTAACAGGTTTTATTGTTGGGGGTAATCTGGGGCTGTTCTTACAGGAGGAAGGGATGAGGCCCCCAGAGTGTTTGCCAGCAACAGCCCTTGGCTTTCCTCATTCCCTCTCCTCATTAATTTGTGTGAGCTCAGCTTGGATAACAAATGGTGGGGCTGGGGGATCCCATTCAGCCAGGCCTGGCCCCTGTACGGCCTGTGAGCTAATTGCTCTAATTGAGTGGGAGGGACTGCTTTCCTCTCGATCTGTCCCTTCCCGGCCTTGTTTGGAGAGGCATGAATGGAGGCCCACTTCAGCTCCTGCTGGTAACCAGTCAGGAGCCTGGGCCACAGGATCCACTCTGGGGATCCACATCCCAGACAACTCTTCCACCTGCGGCTCCGGCCCTTCTTTGTGTGCCGAGGTATTCCAACGGGGTTCATTCAGGGATTTGTTTGCTTGCTTTCTCTTTCCTTTTGGGTTGAGAAACATTCTACTATAATTTATATCTGGGAAACAGCATTAGAAATGTGTTAGCGTACCGCTCCAGATGGACAGATCATTTACAACTAGCACAATATATTATCAATACACTGCTCTTTAGGACCTGCTATATAATAGACATGTAATGAAGCATATGAAACATGGATTTCATTTCCAGGCCCTGAAAGGGGAAAATGATTTCGGGGAAGAAAACCCACCCCAGGTAGGGGGTAAAGGGTGGGGGCTTGGGGTAGGGAATGGGCCTGTCTCTTTAAGACAGACTAGGAGGAAAACCAAAAGTCATCAACTCTGAAAGTAACAAATGAGAGCCCAGAGCTGTGCAGCTAATGTGCAAACTTGTTTCTGTCCTCTATGGCGCCATCATTTATTCAGGAGGTAGAAGCAGAAGACGGGGACTTGCATTTGCTTGATACTCAATTATACATTAGTGTACATCACTTGGCAATCTGTTCATATCAATTTAATTGGATTTTAATATTGCCTCTGATCTTGTTGTCCAATTAACAGTACTGGCTGGCAATAAAGCAGAACCACACACTATGTAACACCTTTGATCCCTGCCATATGGAGCTCTTCCATTGATTACCACATTTTCAAAAAATTTCACTCTCTCAATATGGGCTGTGATAAATGGGAGAAAAAGCACATCCCTGATGTGATAAAAATTTCACTTCAACTCGCAACTTCATTTATTTTGTTGACATTCGGCTCTGATTAAGAACAATAAAAAAATCATGCCCTGAATATCATATGCAAATACAACCCTGGGCATGAATCTAATCATGCCATGGGAGCATTACCATGACTAGCCTGGCATCGGCTCAATTTTTTTTAAAGTGACAGCATACACTTCTGGGCTCGCTGTGCAAAGTAGTCGCCACCGCTATGGCATTTAATAAACATCTGATGTTTCAGTTCCCACCAAGGCATGGCGAAAGCGTTTGCATTTCTGCCTGTTATTGTGAGGCCCCTGTGTTCAGGTGACGCCTCGTGTTGACCCTCACCTGATCCTCGTCTCCCTACTCCTAGCTTGGAGACAGCCAGGCAGCTGGGAGCTGGGGTAGGAGTGAGGTTCCTGTCTGAGCTCTCAGGCTTCCTTCTTTTTGCGGGGGAACACCCTTCAGAATGCATGGGAAATGGAGATTTGGTCTGGAAGGAGCTGCATTGCCAAAGACGGGACCTGCCTGCTCTAGGAAGCTTCTGAATGAGTGTGTGCTCCAGCTTCCTGTTTGCCTCTTGGAGTTACGCAAGCAATTATGGCTTAATGCCCTGGAGACACTCCCAAATGACAGGATTAACCCCCAAGGGAAACTGGCTTCTGTTGTGAAGGATTACATCAATGTTCTAAAAAGCCCTTCCACAACTGTGGAATCACTGATCCTTTTCATGCCTCGACAAGAAGGTTGCTCATGGCCAGAGCTGGGAAGTACCAGAGAGGCCCCATTTTGGCTCCCACAGGCTCTCCTCTCACACCCTTTCCTGCTCTCTGGGACAGACCCATCAGGCCAGCTCGGGAACTCTGCTTCTGGGTTCCATGCAGCTGGTCCTGGGCAGTTAGACTCCTAGCTTTAGTAAGGTGGCCATGCCCAGTGGCAGTGAGGTCCCCATGGTAACCAGGGTTCACCTGGAATCCGGACAACTTTGGGATTTGGAAGGAGGGCTAAGGCTATTGGTTACACACATCATAAATTATTTCTTGACCATTAGCGGTGTTTCTGCCTCATAACTGTTCTTCAGGCATATTAAATCAGCAAGAAGGAAGAGCATGCTAGGACATCTGGGGCTGCCAGATAATTCAGTTAATTTCTATTCCCTTGAACCTGGAGGTGTTAATTTAGAAGCACAACAGAAGAGTCTGAAGAATGCTAATACGTCATTTGAATGATTAATGCAATCAGGGGGATTGGGGGGACCTCTGTTTACTCTTTAATTTTGACATGGCACAGCAAGGAGGAGAGTGGCTAATTTTCCAAAGTTAAGGGCAAGTTGGTTGCAATTCAGTCACATGGCCCCAGCTGGGGTTTGGAGAGCTGGGGCGACTCAGGAGGGCTATATGGGACAATGGGGGCCAGTTTTGTTCATATAATGGCTACAGCCAGGAAAACAGATGAAACTGTTTGTGATCTGATGAGCCTGGTCCTCTTGGGTGAGGAAGCTCCCAGAAACTACTGGGAACAGCAAACAGAAGGAGAAAAAAGAAAGAAAGGAAAAGCGAGAGCTTGAAAAAACATAGCTGAAAATAGGTGATAGCCTTATAACGTACATGTATTTTTATCTGACATTTCCAAATAGAGTGGCTCTCTCTGAAAGAAGGAAAATATTTCCAAATTTATTTAAATGAAACCTTATTAGGGAAAGCTTAGGACTGAGCAACTATTTAAAAATATATTTTGAGGAGAGACGCAAAGGAAGACATTTAATTCTTAGCAGACTGTAGGCATTTTAAGGGAGCCTTGTGTCTATTTATTGCGCTGCTTCTGATTAGAGACAGCTTATGACTGTGATAACAGGAAATTTCAAAGGGCACTTTACCCCCACCTACCAGACACTGTAGTATCTCCTTTTTAAAACAAAGAAGGTATTGTGAGAGTGAAAGGGATTTGGCCCCAAGCACTAAACAAAATCTAGAGAGGAGAAAAAACCCTGTAATTATGTTAATAGTAAGTGAATGTTTTTGCAATTTACCCATATCACCTCAGAATAGGTGTTGTTCAAAAGTACCGATTGGAAATGTTCGGCAAACATGCTGGGGAAGGAATGAAGTCAAATTGTTTAGTTCCCTATAAAACCTTGTGTTTAATCCACAAGTGGAGCCTTCCAGGGCCAGAACCGCATGTTTTCCCGAGATGCCACCCAGACACTGCTTACAGAGGCTGGGGCAAGGGACCATGCCTCCTGAGCGTGGGTGGTTTGAAGTTTGCTTGTCTGTAAACCTGATCTCCCAGGTCCTTCCCATCTCTGGGTACTTCACTCTGGGATTAGCCCTGTCTTCTGGGGCCTGTAACACAATGTTACCTCCTGTGTCCGCTCCCTTCAGGTTTTGTCTTGGGTGACTCAGGGGTCTCATTGCAGATAGGGCCCTGGGTTAAACAGACCTTGATGTTGGTTTTCATGGAGAGGTTTCTCAGTATATATAAAGTTTTCTGCCCAAACCTGGCACATGGATTAAATAACCATTTACTGAGGAATTGTGTATGCTGGCAGCTGCACTGGGCTCTTTCTTTCTGGAGCATAAGATTTTTCTTAATGAATTCTGAGAACAAACTTGAGGGGTAGGAGTGATTACCCATGTTTTACTGATGAGGACATTGATGCTAAAGAAGCAACGTGCCTAAAGCCCCAGATGGAAGAGGACACATTCTCTGACTTTTCTTTTCTTCACCATATCATAGCTGTTTTAAGCACAACTGTGAAGTGGACAGCTTCCCTTCATGCCACAGGCACCTTTGTCTCTCTCTTGTGCCTTTTCCTCCCTTCAGTGATGTTTCATCTCCCCCTTGGGTACCAGTCATTCTTTCTTCATGCTATACCCTTTCATCAAAACTGTTCTTGACAAAAGATCTTCTATCAGTCATATATTCTTTAGTATGAGTTTAAACCCAAGCCAGAAACTGTGGTAGAACTTTTAAAATAAAATATACAATTTTCTGTATTTAATTCTCAATGGATCTCAGTTTTTAAAATTTTACAGATAATAATGGAATAAAATAGTCAACCTGCCTTTTAAAGTGGCCAAGGCATTGATGACTAGGAGCAATTAGGGCAGATTTGCCTTCATTTGAAATAAAGTAAATGTTGACTTTTTCTGCCATATACCAGCAAGAAGCACTCTAGAACCCAGCATTTCTGATAAGCCTTATTATGAGTAATGGACATTGTTATAAATAAAACACCAAACTAGTAGTGAGGAAGCCTGGGTTTTAATCCCATGTCACTGAAATGTATGTTTTTGGGCATACAGGGCCGGAAAATAAAGGGTTTGGATTATAGTGGGACTCTATCTACCTCCTTATCCATGCCAGATATTATCTGTTACTCTTGTGTCTAGGTGCTGTTTTGGAATCTGTCTCTGCTGATTTTCTGAGCAGCCCTTATTTATTGTTTGCCTTTGAAACTCAAGATGAAATCTGTTGCCACCAAAGGGCTAGATGTCGTTCAACATTTCCTCTAGTTAGAAAGTTCTTAAACCTGGGAATGTGACTAGTTCTAGTGGTTCTCAGACCTGTCTGTGCATAAGCACTGGGGGCTTTCTAAACATATCTTTTCACTCAGATTCTCTATCTAGGAGTAAAGCTTGGGAATCCATATTTTTTAAAGCTCCTCCAGTGATTATGATGTAGACAATGAATGGACTAACATTTGGGTAATGTCCCTTCAGATTATGTGATTCGGAGTTTTGTCTATCCTCATATAGAAATTTACAAGTTGAAAGCATTGCCATTTCAAAAGGGGTCATAAGAATTGAATTTTCATTGGCTAAACATTTTGGACAAATTTTCACTTTTAATTTCTGCTTTTTCAGCATTTAGCTTCTGAAGAGTATTAGGGAGTATCACTCATATCTGGTCTTGTAGAGCCCTGTTCGGACTGGATTCAAATATTGTCACAGGAACTTATCAGCTAGGTGGCCTTGAGCAAGTCATTTAATATAGGCAAGCGATTTAATCTAATCTTCTGTAAAACCAAGGTCAGAATACCTACCTTACAGAGTTGTTGAGACTCCAAGATTCTATTATTTCTACTTAATTTTATGCATAATTGTTCTTAAGCACCTACTATGAATGAGGTGGTGTAAAATATAATGGAGAGGCAAGATGAATACGTAGAATAGTTTTTGGAAGTCATCTAAACCAGTGATTTACTTTTCTTGCCACAATGGCTGTGTTATGCTTAGGTACATATGTACACAGAGACAAATGAAACAAAAGTTTGACAAAAGAATATTTATCTACTGCTTGTCATACACTTTGACATTTTCCATTCCATTCAATTCTGTAACACTATGACCCCATGTTAATTTCATGTGCTGCTAGTGTGTCATTACTTGCACCAGACTGCCGATGCCCCTCAACATGACCATCTAACCCATGCGTGTATACTTCCAGGAATGGGAAACTCTTTGAAGCCAAGAAAAATATCTCTCAACTCACTCTAACTAATATTAATTAAGCATAAACTATTAACAAAGCAATCACTATCTTCATACTGCATGTTTTATCTAAAGGCCTGTGAATCGATTATTTGGGATGCTGATTGGGATTCCGTCGTACACTTTTGCTGGTCCTTGGCTTTCCAGGACCTACTTTGGCATCGCTTTCTGTTCTGGATCATGAAATCTTCCTTCCGATAAAAACATAGCTGTCCTGTGACCCAGTGTTGATAAGCTAATTACAGCTAAGAGATTCCTGGCTGACAATGATAGAGGATGCCTTGCATTTTAAGAATAACCTTTGAAGGCTAAAACAAGGAATTTTTATTAGCCAAAGCTAGTGAAGAAAGGATTTTGATCATGGCAGAATTCTGTAATCATGTAAAACTGTTTCTGCTCTTGGGAACTAGGACTAAGAGCTTAGTCTGAGCATGTGTATGTCATAGTCTGATTGGACTGGTAGAATATTATGTCATGGTTCCACTGAACATATCAAAGTGTAAGTGCTATTTTAATGCAGTATTTGTTTTCCACTAGAGGGGCAGTTTACAAATGTATTCTAAAGCATGAGACATGATCAAAAATTAAATCCTTGGATGAGGACTGCATTGGGAATAGCTTGCCAGATGATTTATGTTTGAGGCAATGACAACGTACTTACATAGGAAAGCACCAAGCCTGAAACTCCGATTTCTGCCAAGGTTAGGTTTCTCCTTATATCAATTAAATTGATTGTTAATTGAATTAATTATGTTGCCAATGAAGCACTGACCTGAAAAAAAGTCTGATTTTGAAAGATAAGATACAAGTTTGCTGTTTTAATTTGGAAGAAGTGCTCTTCTTAAGCCATAGGGTAGTTTAAGATGATTGCTTTCTGCAGGTAGAGTGTAATGGTCAGCAAGACTGGGTCTTTGAATCTGCAATGCCATTGCATTACTTGAGGCTAAATGGGTACGGAGAGGAAAAACACACAAACACAGATATATTCCTACAATGTGCAAAAAGGAAATGACAAAGAGAGCATGAGAGAGTCTAGTTATAAACAATGCCTTGAGAGAGAGCGGACCCAGGGATTAACTAGGGTTCACACTAACAAATAGATACCAATCTTCAGTACATATACCACTACATAATATATTTAGGTAGAAAGCTGGTAATAATAAAAGGGGGTCTGGTTCAAGGATCAACCAGTAGTAGCGTGACCTTAGGAAAGTTAAGTGACCCTTTTGAGCTAGTTTCTTTATTTAGAAAATAAAAGGCTTACATGAGAAGATTTTTCTCCAAGCCCTTTCTATAGCTTGAAAATACTATTATTATAGGGATTTATACAAATTACACATTAGTGAAACATTACAATGACTTCTAAGCAGTGTCTTCTAAATTCATAGATTTATCTATTCAACTATTATTAAATACAGGCCTACCAGCATTTAAGCTCCTCAACAAAGTGATAATGGTTTCTCGGCTGTGCTCGGTACTATTTGGCTTCTACGCTTTTCTGAGCTCAGTCAAAACCCAGGACACTGCAGGCTAAGATAGGTTCTATCACAGGAAAGACGCAGGGTAATTTCAGGATTTCATGCCAAGCCTACTTCAGGCCACAGACATCCCACTTCCTTTTTCTTCAGAGAAACAGAAGCCAGAGAGGATCTTCCTGCTGGCTTCCATGGGGCAGTGGTTGACTGGTGGACGTGAGGAAAAGAGCAGCGGAGGAGAGGCAGGCTGCCTTCTCACGGGCCTGGCAGCCACGCACATCAAAAGCAAGCAATGACATCAGGATACCCCAGTCTTACCAATATACGGAAATGAGATTCTTATGTTGAATGCAACTCATACTTGGGGATCAGTAGGTCAGAGAAAGAGGGAGAAGAACTCAGAGGAAAAAAACAATTACAAGACAAGATACTACAGATGTATATTGGAGAAAATGCTAAAAAAAAAAAAAAAAAAAAAGAAGAAAGAAAGAAAATGTGGTATAAAATACTTAACCCCCTCAAAAAAAGAAAGAAGAAAGATCATCTAAGGCCAGCTAAGCTTGCAGCCTTTGTCAGTGATTGTACCTGCATATTTTAGGATACTGCTGGCAGCCTATTGCTTTAGTATTTATTTTGTCCATTGTTTCATTTTGCCCTCTAGCCATCACTACAAAAATGAATAAACTTTTTTTTTGGAACTAATGAATTATAGGAGCCCTCACCTGTAATATGAAATAAATAAATGTGTAAATAAAAGGGTTATCTTAATTATTACCTTCATGACAGGCAAACGTAAGAATGATTTTGAACTGTTTAAAAATAAAACCCGGGCCTAGGCATGGTGGCTCATGCCTGCAATCCCAGCACTTTGGGAGGCTGAAGTGGGTGGATCGCGAGGCCAAGAGATGGAGACCATCCTGGCCAACGTGGTGAAACCCTGTCTCTACTGAAAAAGACCAAAATTAGCTGGGCATGGTGGCACAGACCTATAGTCCCAGGTGCTTGGGAGGCTGAGGCAGGAGAATTGCTTGAACCCGAGAGGCAGAGGTTGCAGTGAGCCGAGATCGCACTACTGCACTCCAGCCTGGCGCTTGACAACAGACCAAGACTCTGTCTCAAAAAAATAAATGAATAAAAATAAAAATAAAAATAAAATAAATAAAATCCGGGATTTCTGGGCAAGAAGGTTGAATAGGAACAGATCCAGTCTGCAGCTCCCAGTGAGTCCAATGCCAAAGGCAGGTGGTTTCTGCATTTCCAACTGAGATACCCAGCTCATCTCATTGGGACTGGTTAGACAGTGGGTGTAGCCCACAGAGGGCGAGCCAAAGCAGGGGTGTGGGGCGTCACCTCACTTGGGAAACACAAGAAGTAGAGGAACTTCTTCCTCTAGCCAAGGAAAGCTGTGAGGTACCGTGTCATGAGGAACGGTGCTATCCAACCCAGATACTACGCTTTTTTCATGGTCTTCACAATTAGCAGACCAGGAGATTCCCTCAGATGCCTACGCCACCAGGGCCCTGGGTTTCAAGTACAAAACTGGGCAGGCATTTGGGCAGGTACCTAACTGGCTGTAGGAATTTTTTTCATACCCCGGTGGCACCTGGAATACCAGTAAGACAGAACCATTCACTCCCCTGGATAGTGGCCTGAAGCCAGGGAGCCAAGTGGTCTTGCTGAGCAGATCCCACCCCCTGGAGCCCAGCAAGCTAAGATCCACTGGCATGAAATTCTCGCTGCTAACACAGCAGTCTGAAGTTGATCTGGGATGCTCAAGCTTGGTGAGGGAGGGGCATGCACCACTACTGAGGCTTGAGTAGGTGGTTTTCCCCTCACAGTGTAAACAAACCCGCTGGGAAGTTTGAACTGGGTGGACCTCACTGCAGCTCAGCAAAGCCACTGTAGCCAAACTGCCTCTCTAGATTCCTCCTCTTGGGGCAGGGCAACTCTGAAAGAAAGGCAGCAGCCCCAGTCAGGGGCTTATAGATAAAGCTCCCATCTCCCTGGGACAGAGCACCTGGAGGAAGGGATGGCTGTGGGCATGGCTTCAGCAGACTTAAATGTTCCTGCCTGCCAGCTCTGAGGAGAGCAACAGATCTCCTGGCACAGTACTCAAGCTCTGCCTAAGGGACAAATTGCCTCCTTAAATGGGTCCCTGATTTCCCGTGTCTCCTGATGGGTAGATACCTCCCAGCAGGGGTTGACAGACACCTCATACAGGAGAGCTCTGGCTGGCATCTGGCAGGTGCCCCTATGGGATGAAGCTTCCAGTGAAGGAGCAGGCAGCAGTCTTTGCTGTTCTGTAGCCTCTTATGGTGATGTCCAGGCAAACAGAATCTGGACTAGGCCTCTAGCAAACTCCAGCAGACCTGCAGCAGAGGGGCCTGTTAGAAGGAAAACTAACAAACAGAAAGCAATAGCATCAACTTCAACAAAAAGGATGCCCACACAAAAACCCCATCTGAAGGTCACCAATGTCAAAGACTAAAGGTAGATAAATCCATGAAGATGAGGAAAAACCAGCGCAAAAAGGCTGAAAATTCCAAAAACAAGAATGCCTCTTCTCCAAAGGATCACAACTCCTCACCAGCAAAGGAACAAAAATTTACAGAGAATGAGTTTGATGAACTGACAGAAGTAGGCTCCAGAAAGTAGGTAATAACAAACTCCTCTGACATAAAGCATTCTAATCCAATGCAAGGGAGCTAAGAACCTTGATAAAAGGTTATAGGAAATGCTAACTAGAATAACCAATTTAGAAAGGAACATAAATGACCTGATGGAGCTGACAGACACAGCATGAGAACTTCGTGAAGCACACACAAGTATAAATAGCTGAATCAATCAAGCGGAAGAAAGGATATCAGAGATTAAAGATTAACTTAATGAAGTAAAGCATGAAGACAAGATTAGAGAAAAAAGAATGAGAAGGGATGAACAAAGCCTTCAAGAAATACGAGACTGTTTGAAAAGACCAAACCTACATTTGGTTGGTATACCTGAAAATGATGGCGAGAATGGAACCAAGTTGGAAAACACCCTTTAGGATATTATCCAGGAGAACTTCCAGGAGTTGAAGAAATTGCATCAATAAACAGGCAAAATAACCAGCTAGCATCATAATGACAGGATCCAATTCACACATAACAATATTAACCTCAAATGTAAATGGGTTAAATGCCCCAATTTAAAGACATAGACTGGCAAATTGGTTAGTCAAGACCCATCGGTGTGCTTTATTCAGGAGACCTATCTCACATGCAAAGATACACATAGACTCAAAATAAAGGGATGGAGGAATATTTACTAAGCAAATGGAAAACAAACAAACAAACAAACAAAAAAAAGAAGCAGGGTTTGCAATCCTAATCTCTGATAAAACAGACTTTAAACCAACAAAGATTAAAAAAAGACAAAGAAAGTCGTTACATAATGGTAAAGGGATCAATGCAACAAGAAGAGCTAACTATCCTAAATATGCACCCAATACAAGAGCACCCAGATTCATAAAGCAAATTCTTAGAGACCTATAAAGAGACTTAGACTCCCACACGATAATAGTGGGAGACTTTAACACTCCACTGTTAATATTAGACGACTAACAAAACAGAAAATTAACAAGGATATTCAGTACTTGAACTCAGCTCTGGACCAAGTGTACCTAATAAACATCTACAGAACTCTCTGCCCCAAATCAATAGACTGTACATTCTTCTTAGCACTACATAGCACTTATTCTAAAACTGACCACATAATTGGAAGTAAAATACTCCTCAGCAAATGCAAAAGAATGAAAATCATAACAAACAGTCTCTCAGACCACAGTGCAATCAAATTAGAACTCAGAATTAAGAAACTCACTCAAAACTGCACAACCGCAGGGAAACTGAACAACCTGCTCTGAATGACTGACTACTGGGTAAATAATAATATTAAGACAGAAATAAATAAGTTCTTTGAAACCAATGGGAACAAAGACACAATGTACCAGAATCTCTGGGACACAGCTAATGCAGTGTTTAGAGGTAAATTTGTAGCACTAAATGCCCACAGGAAAAAGTGGGAAAGATCTAAAATCGAAACCTTAACACCACAATTAAGAGAACTAGAGAAGCAAGAGCAAACAAATTAAAAAGCTAGCAGAAGACAAGAAATAATTAATATCAGACAAGAAGTGAAGAAGATAGACACAAAAATCCCTTTAAAAATCAATGAGTCCAAGAGCTGATTTTTTGAAAAGATAAACAAAATACTTAAACCACTAGCCTAAGGCAGAAGAAAAAAGAGAAGAATCAAATAGATACAATGAAAAATGATAAAGGGGATATCACCACTGATCCCACAGAAATACAAACTATCATCAGAGAATACTATAAACCCCTCTATGCAAATAAACTAGAAAATCAAGAAGAAATAGATAAATTCCTGGACACATATACCCTCCCAAGACTAAACCAGGAAGAAGTCAAATCCCTAAATATACCAATAACAAGTTATGAAATTGAGGCAGTAATTAATAGCCTACCAACAGAAAAAAAACACAGGACCAGACAGATTCACAACCAAATTCTACCCAGGTACAAAGAGGAGCTGGTACCATTTCTTCAGAAACTATTCCAAACAATAGAAAAAGAGATATTCTTCCCTAACTCATTTTATGAGGCCAGCATCATCCTGATACCAAAACCTGGCAGAGACACAACCAAAAATGAAAATTTCAGGCCAATATCCCTGATGAACATTGATGTGAAAATCCTCAATAAAATACTGGCAAACCGAATCCAGCAGCACGTCAAAAAGCTTATCCACCACGATCAAGTTGGCTTCATTCCTAACATACAAGGCCAGTTTAACATATGCAAATCAATAAACGTAATCTATCACATAAGGAGAACCAATGCTAAAAACCACGTGATTATTTCAATAGAAACAAACAAGGCCTTCCACAAAATTCAACACCCTTCATGCTAAAAACACACAATAAACGAGGTATTGATGGAGCATATCTCAAAATAATAAGAGCTACTATGTATGACAAACCCACAGC
This sequence comes from Plecturocebus donacophilus, assembly GCA_004027715.1. NCBI lineage: Eukaryota > Metazoa > Chordata > Mammalia > Primates > Pitheciidae > Plecturocebus > Plecturocebus donacophilus. The sequence goes on from PVKP010009304.1 coordinate 28,247, forward strand.
CAATATCATACTGAATGGGCAAAAGCTGGAAGCATTCCCTTTGAAAACCAGTGCAAGATAATGATGTCCTCTCTCACCACTCCTATTCAACATAGTATTGAAATTCTGGCCAGGGCAACCAGGCAAGAGAAAGAAATAAAGGGTATTCAAATAGGAAGAGAGGAAGTCAAATTGTCTCTGTTTGCAGATGACATAATTGTATATTTAGAAAACACCATCATCTCAGCCCCAAAACTCCTTAAGCTCATAAGCAACTTCAGCAAAGTCTCGGGATACAAAATCAATGTGCAGAAATTGAGCATTATTATACACCAATAATAGACAAACAGCCAAAATTATGAAGGAACTCCCATTCACAATTGCTATAAAGAGAATAACATACCTAGAAATACAACTTACAAATGATGTGAAAGGCCTCTTCAAGGAGAACTACAAACCACTACTTAAGGAAATAAGAGAGGACACAAACAAATGAAAAAACATTTTATGCTCATGGATAGAAAGAATTACGAAAATGGCCATACTGCCCAAAATAATTTATAGATTCCATGCTATTACCATTAAGCTACCATTGGCTTTCTTCACAGATTTAGAAAAAACTACTTTAAATTTCATATGGAACCAAAAAAAGAGCTTTTAAAGTGAAGACAATCTTAAGCAAAAAGAACAAAGCTGGTGGCATCATGCTACCTGACTTCAAACTATACTACAAGGCTACAGTAACCAAAACAGTATGCAGTTGGTACCAAAACAAATATACAGACCAATGGAACAGAACAGAGGCCTCAAAATAACACCACACATCTACAACCATCTGATCTTTGACAAACCTGACAAAAAAAAGCAATGGGGAAAGGATTCCCTGTTTAATAAATAGTGCTGGAAAACTGACTAGCCATATGCAGAAAACAGAAACTGGACCCTTCCCTACACCTTATACAAAAATTAACTCAAGATGGATTCAAGACTTAAACATAAGACCTAAAACCATAAAAACCTTAGAAGAAAACCTATTCAGGACATAGGCATAGACAAAGGCTTAATGATGAAAAGACCAAAATCAATGGCAATAAAAGCCAAAACTGACAAATGGGATCCAATTAAACTAAAGAACTTCTGCACAGAAAAATAAACTAGCATCAGAGTGAACAGATAGCCTACAGAATGGGAGAAAATTTTTGCATTCTATCCATCTGACAAAGGGTTAATATCCAGAATGTATAAGAAACTTAAACAAATTTACCAGAAAAAAAAAACCCTACCAGAAAGTGGGCAAAGGATATGAACAGACACATTTGTTTGTTTGTTTCTTTTTTTTTTTTTTTTACTTTAAGATGGAATCTCACTCTGTCACCCAGGCTAGAGTGCAGTGGCTCAATCTTGGCTCACTGCAACCCCTGATTCCCAGATTCAAGCTATTCTCTGGCTTCAGCCTCTGAGACCATGTCGACTACTTGTGTGTGTGTCTGTGTGTGTGTGTGTGTGTGCATGTGTGTGTATGTTTAATAGAGATGTGGTTTCACCATGTTGGCCAGGCTGGTCTCGAACTCCTGACCTCAGGTGATCCACATGCTTTGGCCTCCCAAAGTGCTAGGATTACAGGCGTGAGCCACTGTGCCCAGCCAAACAGATACTTTTCAAAGGAAGACATTTATGTGGCCAACAAACATGCGAAAAAAGAGATCATCATCACTGGTCGTTAGAGCAATGCAAATCAAAACCACAATGAGATACCATCTCATGCCAGTTAGAATAGCAATCATTAAAATGTCAGGAAATAACAGATGGTGGAGAGGATGTGGAAAAATTGAAGGAGTGTAAATTAGTTCAACCATTATGTAATACAGTGTGGTGATTCTTCTAGGGTCTGGAACTAGAAATACAATTTGACCCAATAATCTCATTACTGAGCATATACCCAAAAGATTATAAATCAATCTACTGTAAAGACACATGCACACATATGTTTATTGCAGCACTATTCACAATAGCAAAGACTTGAAGCTAACCCAAATGCCTATCAATGATAGATTGGATAAAGAATATGTGGCACATATATACCATGAAATACTATGCAGCCACAAAAAGAATGAGTTTATGTCCTTTGCAGGGACATGGATAAAGCTGGAAACCATCATTCTCAGCAAATTAACACAGGAACAGAAAACCAAACACCACACGTTCTCACTCATAAATGGGAATTTAATAATAAGAACACATGGACACAGGGAGGGGAACCATCACAAACTAGGGCCTGTCAGGAGGTGGGGGGCAAGGGGAGGGATAGTATTAGGAGAGATACCTAATGTAGATGATGGGTTGATAGGTGCAGCAAACCACCATGGCACATACATACCTATGTATCAAATCTGTACGTTCTGCACATGTATCCCAGAATTTAAAGTATAATCATTTTAAAAAAACAAACAATGACAACAAAAAATGAAACCCTTTGTCTATTATGGCAAAAGTTATAGCTTATACCAAGTAATATAATTTATTTGATTTTCAAAAAGTAATAAAGCAAAGAATTACATATATATGTAAATGCACAATCATGCATGTACAGCTTAATTATTAAAATAGATTTTACTTTTTAGAATAATTTTAGATTTATGGAAAAATTGGGAGGATAGTACAGAGAGTTTTTATATACCTCCCACCTTGTTCCGCTATTAACACCTTACATTAGTATGGTACGATTGTTACAATAATTACACTAGAGTTATAGGTTTCTTGAAAGAAAACCATAGAGGCAAATTGCCCTTTTTATCACATCATATCAAGGCTGCATACTATCAGAATGATTTATTGCTGTTGATGTTAACTTGATTGCCTGGTTGGAATAGTGTTTGTCGGGTTTGTCCATTGCAAAGTTACTTCTCCCCTTCCTTTTTATGCTGTACTCTTTAGAAGGAAGTCACTATATGAAACCCACATGTAAGGGCTGAGGAGTTATGCTCCACCTGCTTGAGGGGGGAGTATATATATATATAAAATTTAAAATTCTTCTACAGGGGAGAATTGCATATTATCTCTAATGTATTTATTTATTTATATCAGTATGAACTCATGAATATTTATTTTCTACTTTGGGTTATTCAATACTATTTCATTTTATTTATTTTGCTGCTTAAATTGTTCTAGCTTTGGCCATTGGGAGCTTTTTCAGTTGGCTCCTGTGTTCATTTGACATACACCCAGGTTTTTTTTTTTAGTACTTCCTTACTTTTTTGTTAGTACAAGTTGCTCTTGAATCATCTTGTGTATTTCCTGCTCCATTTCTAGAATCAGGCTGTTCTCCAGGGAGCTCTGTTTCCTTTTGTTGGAGAATGGTATTAGAAACCAAGATTTGTGTTGTAGGTGTGCTCACTGCCACTGTGATATTATTGATTCTAGCCTCTCTCAGATGACAGAGCAAGAAATGTATGTGTGTATACTCATCCATATATGTGCACATATTTATAAATATTTTTATACATAATTATATCTATATTAAACTAAATGTGAATTCACATTGATGATTTCAACTCTAATCAGTTACCACTTGGAGCATTCTAGGCTTGCCTGTACACTCCCAGTCCAACAGTGAGAAACCCAGCTCCCACCATTCACTATCCTTAATTGTTCAATTCCAGTGTACATATAGCAAACTTGCTATATGCAAACTTGCTGTGAACATTTATTAGTTTAAAAGATTTTTTTGGGTCAATTCTTAGTATTTATACATTGACAATCATGTCATCTGAGGACAAAAACAGTTTTTGTCAATCTCTATAACATTTATTATTATTTTTTGTTTTATTGTGTTAGCTAGGACTTCTAGTGTGATGTTGAATAGTGTGGTGAGAGGGCTATCCTTGACTTATTTCTTGTCTTAGCAGGAAAACACCTGGTTTCTTACTATTACATATGATGTTAGCTGTAGATTTGTTGATAGATGTTCGTTTTCCCCTACCCAGGCTCAAATGATACCCCTGTCTCAGCCTCATAAATAGCTAGGACTACAGGTACAGGCCACCACACCTGGCTAGATTTTTTAATTTTTAGTTTTGAAGAGATGAGGTCTCACTGTGTTGCCCAGGCTGCTCTGGTACTCCTGGGGACAAGCATTCCTTCTGCGTTGACCTCGAAAAGTGCTAGGATTACAGGCATAAGCTGTGGCACCCAGCAAGCTGGTAGATGTTCTTTGTCAAGTTGAGAAACTTTCCCTCTATTCCTAGTTTGCTAAGATTTTTAAAAAAATCATGAATGGGTGTTGAATTTATATCAAACACTTTTTCTGCATCTATTCATATAATTGTGAGAATTCATTTTTGTCTGTTCTTGAGGCAGATTACATTAATTTTTGAATGTTGAATTGCTTTGCATATCTGGAATAAATCCTACTTGATTGTGGTGTATTATTTTATACATAATCAGATTTTTTTATTTTTATTTTTATTTTTTTGGGACAGAGTGTCACTCTGTCACCCCAGCTGGAGTGCAGTGGCATGATCTCAGCTCACTGCAGCCTTGACCTTCCAGGCTCAAGTGATTCTCCTGCCTCAGTCTCCTGAGTAGCTGGGACTACAGGTGTACATCATCAGGCCCAGCTAATTTTTGTGTTTTTAGTGGGACCTTGTTCTGAGGGTTTACCTTTCACAGCCTTGTTCTGAGGTTTCACTATGTTAACCAGGCTGGTCTTGAACTCCTGACCAGATGGTTTCATCTTACTGTGAGGTTTCACTTTGTTCTGAGGTTTCAACTTTTCAGAATCTTGTTCTGAGGTTTCACAATGTTGGCCAGGCTGGTCTTGAGCTCCTGACCAGGTGATCCACCTGCCTCAGCCTCCCAAGGAGGTGGATTACAAGCATGAGCCACCATGCCCGGCAGTTGTTGGATTTTATTTGTTAGCATTTTATTGAGGACTTTTGTATTTAGGTTCATGAGAGATATAGATCTATATTCCTCCTTTTTTGGAATATTTTTATTTGGTTTTGGTATTAAAGTAATATTGGCTTAAGAGAATGAGTTATTCCTAACTCATTCTGCCTGTACTCTGCTTCTATTTTTCTGAAGAGGTTGTGAAGAATTGGTATAATTTCTTCTTTAGATGTCTAGTAGAATTCACAAGCAAAATCATCTGAATCTAGTGCTTTCCTTTTTGGAAGGTTTTTAACAATTTCTTTAATAGATATAGGCCTATTGAGATTATCTATTTCTCTTTGAGTGGGATTTATTAGCTTGTGTCTTTCAAGGAATTGGTCGATTTTATTTAAGGTATAAAATTTGTTGGCATAAAGTTGTTTCTAGTGTTCCTTTAATACTCATGGAATCATTAATGATAGCCTTCTCTTATTTCTGATATTCGCAATTTGTGTCTTAATCTGGCTAGAGGCTTATACATTTTATTAATCTTTTCAAAGAACCAACTTTTGGCTTTATTGTTTTTCTCTATTGTTTTCCTATTTTCAATTTTATTGAATTTTGCTCTAATTTGCTTCTGCTTACATTAATTGCTCTTATTTCTCTAGTTTCTTAAGGTGGAATCTTAGATTATTGTCTTTAAATCTTTCTTCTTTTCTGATATATTCAATTTCAATGCCATAAATTTGCCTCTAAGCACTGCTTTTGCTGCAGCCCACACATTTTGATAAATTGTATTTTTACTTTCTTTTAGTTCAAATATGTTGTAATTTATCTTGAGACTTTCAAATGTTATTTAGAAATGAGTTATTAAAATGCTCAATATTTGTGTTTTTTTTAGTTACCTTTCTGGTTTAATTGCTATAGTTTAATCCTGTCATGGTCTAAGAACATACTTTGTATGATTTCTATAATTTTAAATTTGTGAAGGTATGTTTTATGACCAGAGTGTGGTCTGTCCTGGTGAATTTTCCATGTGAGTGTGAGAAGAATGTATATTCTGCTGTACTAAAGACTTCTATTTGTGTTCCTTTCCAAATTCAGTTATTAAAATCCTAACCCCCAAGGTAATAATATTAGGAGGTACAGCCTCTGGGAGATGATTTAAGTCCTGAGGGTGGAACCCTCATGAATGAGATTAGTTCCCTTAAAAAAGAAGTCTTAGAGAGCTCCTTTGCCCCTTCTACCATGTGAGGACACAGAAAAAAGGTGGCCACCTGTGAACCAGGAAGTAGGCCCTCACCAGATGCTAAAACTGATGCCATCTTGATCTTGAACTTTTCAAACTCCAGAACTGTGAAAACAAATTTCTGTTGTTTATAAGTCATCCAGTCTATGGTATTGTGTTATAATTAGGTTGGTGGAAAAGTAATTGCGCTTTTTGCCATTGAAAATAATGGCAAAAACTGCAATTACTTTTCCACCGACCTAATAGTTTGAACAGACTATGATATGCTGTTTTGAAGTCCATTATCTATAAATGTCAATGAGATCAAATTTGTTAAACTGCTGTTCAGGTCAACCATATCCTTGTTTATTTTCTGGTTGCTTGGTCTATCAATTATTTAAAGAGGAGTGTTAAACAGCTCCAACTATAATAGTAGATTTGTTTATTTCTCCTTGAAGTTTTATCAATTTTTGTTGCATATATTTTGACACTCTGGTGTTGGCTATATACATGTTAATAAAGTTTACATTTTCTTGGAGAATTAAGTTCTTCATCATTATATAGTATCCTCTTTATCCCTGATAATTTTCCTTATTCTGAGGTATAGTTTGTCTAAGATTAACATAGCTACTCTAGCTTTCTTTAATCTGTATTGTCATGGCACATGTTTTTCTGTCATTTAACTTTTAACCGATATGAGTTTTTATATTAAAAGTGGGTTTCTTATAGACAACATACATTTTTGTGTTGTTTATTTTTAAATCCACTCTGAAATAGTCTTTTAATTGATGTATTTAGATCAATATTCACACTTAAAGAAATTATCAATAGAGTTGGATTAAATACCTATGTTGTAATTTCTGTTTGTTGCACCTGTTTGCTGTTTATTTTTTTCCTTAACCTCTCTTCATGCTTTCCCTGGTTTTCACTGAGCATTTTATACAATTAATTTTAGCTCCTCTCTTAACAGATTGATTATACTTAATTTTTTTTTAATCCTAGAGTTTGCAATGCACATTTACAATGATAGTAATCTAGGTCTACCTCAAATAACACTGTATTGTTTATACAAAATACAAGTACTCTATAATAAATTATTCCAAACCAATTCTTCTCTCCCATCTTTTATGACATTGCTGTCATTAATTTCATTTATTCATATAGTACAATCACCAATATGCTATTAATAGTATTAAACAATTATCTTTTAGATTAAGTATAAGGAAAATAATGAGGTTTTACCTTTATTTATTCTTTCTCCCATACTTTTCCTTTCTTTATGTAGATTCAAGGTTCCGACTTGTGTCACTTTCTATTTCCTTGAAGAACTTCTTTTAAGATTTCTCATGGAACAAATCTGGCAATAAATTCTCTGTTTTTGTTTATCTGAATGACCATTTCTCCTTTACCTAAACATTTTTTTTTGTTGGACATATAAATCTAGTTTGTTGTTTTTCTTTCTTTTAATACTTTAAATATTTTGCTCCACTCTCTCCTGCCTTTATGGCTTCTGATGAGAAGTCTGTTGTAATTTTTATCTTTGTTCCTTTATAAGTAAGATGTTTCTGTTTGTTTTTGTTTTCTCTTTTAAGATTTTCCCCTTTGGTTTTGATTTTATTCAGTTTGAATATAATATGCCTAGATGTAGATTTTTGGGAGGGGACTTATCCTGCTTGGTGTTTGCTGAGCTTCCTTGACCGACAGTTAGTTATCAATTTTGTTAAATTCTTTGCCATTGTTACTTCATATATATTTTTGGCTCCAGTCTTTCTTGCCATTCTAATATTCCAGTTGTGCTTAGGTTATACTTTAAAAAATTATTCCACAGTTTTCTTTATGTTTTATTCCATTTTTATTATTCTTTTTCTCTTTGTATTTCAATCTAGACGGTTTTCTTTGACCATGATCATTCTACCAATGAGCTCATCAAAAGCATTCTTCATTTCTGTTACAGCACTTTTTATTTCTAGCATTATTTTGTATTTGTTCTTAGAGTTTTTATCTCTTTGCTTACCTTACTCATCTGTTTTTGCATGTTGTTTACTTTTTTATTGATATCCTTAAAACACTATTCATAGTTTTTAAAAATTTTCTGTCTGATACTTCCATAATCTATGTTGTAACTGAATATGGTTCTAATTCTTGCTTTGCTTCTCAGACGTTTTTTCTTGCTTTTTCAGCATGTCTTATAATTTTTTATTAAAGCTGGGCATGATGTATGGGTAATAAGAAATGAGGTAAAAGTCCTTTAGTGTGAGATCTAAGTTAATATGGCTTGAAGCTGGGCTTGCTTGATGTGTTCTGTATCTTTAAATGCCAGGGCCTTCTCTTTTGTCTAGTGTCCTTCTGTTTGCCTCCAGTGTTTCCTTTGAGGGGCTTTCTTAAAGATTCCTCCTTAAGTACAGCTTACCCTGCAGTTCTTTCAGCAGTAATCTGTTATTCTACTGGAGTCCTATCGATGTGGTGGTAGATGTGGAGTAGAAAAAATGTTCTATAATGTTATTATAAAAGCTTAGTCTTTTAGTGGACCTAGGCTGTGACTCACACAGTGTTACTTAGCTGCTTCTCTCCTTAGGTGAGACAGGTAGGCTACAGAGTGCTAGTGTTGGGTAAATGGCCTTTCTCATATATAGGATAAGGATCTGGGAAAGTCTGTTTTCCTACAGAACAGGACTTTACATGGAGAATGTTCTTGATGTATTTAAAAGTGATTATTTTTTCCCCACCTTCTTTTATTGCCATGAGGAGATCTTTCTTGGTTCTGCACTGTGAAAACCTAGTAGGATTCCTAGAGGTAAAGCCCACAAAAGTGAAGGGACCCCACTAAGATTGTGACCCCTAGGAGTTTTTCACTCTCCTGCTAGTCCATATTCAGCCAGCAACAATTAATCAAAATTACTGCTTAAGTGTTTCTTCCAGTTTCTGGCTCTAGTGGTTTCTGTTCTAGAGAAGTAGATCTTGGCCATGACTCTTTGTATTTGTCTGTGAAGTTTTGGGTTTACAGAGTTTCAGAGGTACAAAAAAATACACATTCAAAGTAACTTTTTGGTTAGGCATTTCAATAAGAAATTTAATGGCTGTAAATATATTTTGTTTTGATACATGAAGGTGATAATACAGTAAATAGAAATTGAAAGATTGTCTTGCAAACTCAATGAGAAAATTTGAAACACTCAAAACTAGAACAAATTTCCAGCCACCATCCATCAATGAAAGAACATGATGCTATTTAAGCAGCCAGCCACTTATTTTTCCCACCTTGAGCAGTGTTAGTTCTCAGTGGCAACCAAGTTATTATCAACAGTGGTGTGCTTAATGAAAAATCATATTCCCTAAAATGTAATTAGTCAACTATGTCTAATGTATATTATGAAAACTTAAGACAAAGGGAAAATAGCCTATGCTCTATAAAATGTAATAGCTATTACATTTATCTGTAATCCTTTGTCAAATGAGACAAGGTATGCCTAAATAAGTATAAAGGGGTACTGAATCATAAATTCTTTCATGTACAAAAGGTTGGCAAGTTCACTTATTACGTGAAAGCTGTAACTTTCCACTGGTATCCTGGTGGCCAGAAAAAGTCAATGCCATTTCCAAACATGCTTCCTGGTCTTAGTGACAACTGTTCTCACCCCCAGCTACTGTCTCTCATGAATTCCCTTCATACAGCCTTAAAATTGGAAGGAAAACCATGGAATATAAAGGGACACATTAGCATGTAAAGCCCAGTGCCTGCTCATCTGCAGATGAAAGGTCACAAAGAAGATATTTGCAACGAGGAACAGCAAGTTGTGACCACTCTCCAGATCTGTACCTGTCAGACAGAGGTTGACACTTGTGACAGGTACATTCTGATTTCCACATGCCTTGTGCAAAATCAGACGTGCTCACAACAGCATGGCAGCCAAATGTCAAGTGCTTCGCCTTTCAGCATGGAGACATTCAGAAACCCTGGCTGGAAAAGGCCCTTGGATTCACCTCCTGAAGTATGCACCATGCAGGAGAACCAGACCCAGAGAGGGTTCTGTTAAGCCTTGTCAGACAACAGGCTGGAGGAGTCGTGCATGGTGACACTCCTTGTCCCCAGCGCCTCACGCTCCTGTCCCTCCCTGACCTGGCCATGCATAGGCAGAGGCTGCTGGAGGGATAGTGAGTGTCTCTCTCTGCCCCCTTGCTGTTCCTGATGGGGTTTCATGATGTGAAAGAGAGGAGAGTGAGCGATTTTAGAACAGAAAATGAAGCTTGTATGTAGACTTGGGACTGCAAACTCAGACTGGAAATCTGACAAGCTGGATTGTTCCTTGGGATTCAGAAGCTCTGACAAGGGAGAGAACATTGAGAAAAAATGAAATGTCTAAAATTCTTTAAAACAGAAGAGGGGTCTTGATGGACATTTAGAATTATTTTAGGCGGAAACGTGAGACTGACTCTAGAGAAGTAGGTTTTCCAGGACTAGAGCTAATCTTGAAGAAAAGGAAGGTGCTTTCACTCCTTTCGATGTGACTCTGGGCCTTTAGGAAGAGTCCCCGAATCAACTTTGACATGCACATATAGGGGAGATGTCTAAGTTCCAGAGGTAGATGTTTTTCTCTGGTGTAGGCTCCGTAGGGATCCATGTACATTCTGTTGTGACCTTTCTTGTGACCAAGAGCCAGTATGAGTTGTCCCCTAGAAGAGAGTGTAGTCTGAGACTTTTGAACTGAGACCCTGGTGCTGTCTTAATAGAAATCCAAGGAGCATGCTTAGAAGACAGCATTGCAGCAACTTTCTGCAGAACGGCTTTCATCGAAATGTTCTGTAGGAGAAAGGCTGATTGATGAATTAGCTCTATATAGTGTGTCCTTAGTCTTATGATTATAAAAATGTCAGAGATAGTGTTATTATTTCATCTGGTGTTTTGTTTTTTAAAAATTTGTGGACATTGTGAATCTGATGTCTTCCTACTCTTCTTCTTTTCTTCCTTCTCTCCTCCCTTAATCTCTCTTTCCTCATTTCCTTTTTTAGCTCAGAACCACAGATCTGTGGCCTCTCAGACATAAAAGTATATGTCAATTAGGACATGCATTTTTTTGGCTTCATTTCTGACTCCTTTTGTTCTCTTGCAGAGTTTACAGAGCCTGCAAAGCTAACTTTTGTTCTTTCTAGAGAAAGGCTGGTATGAGCACACAAATTAGTAAATGAGCTTACTAATCCAAACATTGAACATGGGACATAGACTTTTAGTAATTGGCTCTGAGAACCAGGCAAAAGTGGAATATAAACTGGTGGACTCAAAGGAAAAGGCCAAAGGGCCTGATTTATGATGACCTGAAAACTTAGGCCTGGCAAGAATTTGACCCATTGACTCGGAAACATGAATTTTTCTGTTAAGCGGTAACAAGAACATGGACTTTGATGTTCAAAAGACTTCTTGAGCTGGGGGCAGTGGCTCATGCCTGTAATCCCAGAACTTGAGAGGCTAAGGGAAGCGGATCACTTGAGGTCAGGAGTCCAAAACCAGCTTGACCAACATGCCGAAATCCTGTCACTACTAAAAATACAAAAATTAGCCTGGAGTGGTGGTGCACGCTTGTAATCCCTGCTTTGTGGGAGACCGAGGCAGGAGAATCACTTGAACTTGGGAGGCAGTGGTTGCAGTGAGCTGAGATCACACCACAGCACTCCAGCCCAGGAGACAGAGTGAGATACATCTCAAAAAAAAAAAAAGAGACTTCTGTTGTATTTCTGAGACCATCACTTATTATATGAACTTCAGAAGGCAACTGATCCTCATTGAGGCCTCAATTTCCTCATCAGTAAAATGAAAATAGTAATATACATATAGCTATTATAAGTATTAAATCAAAGCATTTCTTTAGCACCCAAAATGTTGGCTCCTCAATCCACAGTCTCTTCCACGAGGTTGGCATACATGTGTTTGGAACCGCTCTCCTTTTTCAAATCTCTGGAAAGCTGTGGACGTTCATGCCTTCCTTTGAAACAATCCTGGCACTCCAGGGACGTGTCCGGAAATTCAGCTCGTGTTCGAGCCTGTTTAAGGGGCTTTCACTTTCATCTTCAAGGGCCAAATGCTAGTGGCTGCTTTGAATGAAACCAAATCCTTGCTAGTTCTGTGTGATTTGGGGATTTGCTTCCCCAGCCTGGGCAGCAATTGGATACATTCTGTTTTCTTTATTTTCCAAGTGACCCCAGAACACTTTGTGATTCTAAAACTGACCTACTGGGAAAAACAAAATAAACTCTTCCATTCCAGCTTCTCTTTCTCCAAACGTATTTGGAAATGATCTGACTTTATGTACCTATCATCAAGCTTGCTGGCTCCAGGGTGATAACAACTAGCGTAAGTACATTGTCGGTTACACGTTCCGGGAAGGCCCCGCAGTGTGTCCTTCCCACACAGATACCTTCTTCAGCTCTGGGTGGCTCAGGAGCCAAACGTAGAAGAAATAGGAAAAATCATGGAAAAAATAAACCCCAAACAGATTAAAATACTAAGTGTTTTGGGCCCCAGAGGCTAGGTATCCTGTTTCTATTTCTCACTAATAAATTATAATCTCTCCTCAAAGGCTGGGTGTCAGGATAGCGCTGTAATTCCTTGGTTTGGTGCTTTCCTGTGGATTGTTTTTGGGGCAGGTGCCGTACCACGAGCAGTGAGCCTGTATAAGTCTCTAACTATATTCAATGCTTCTCTTTTTTTCTCTGCTTGCTTTTTGGGCCTCTGAAAGTGACAGGTCTTACACCTGGGCTCACAGGAGAGCCCATGGTCTGTCATCTCCCCATGTATATCATCTGCATTCCAGTCTGGCCACAAGTGATTTGGGCCCCACTTTTCTCTGCTGAGCCTGAGGCTAGTCTCTTGGTATTTCCCTTTACAAGGCTACTGTCTAGTTATGGATCTCGTGGGCGGTGGCTGCATGATCCCGACTCTAGCCTGGGTTTGAACCTGGCCTCTCCTGTCACCAGCTGTGTGACTTTGGGCAACTTGCTCGACTGCTCTGTGGCTCAGTTTTCTTGTTATAAAATGGGGATAGTAAAGGCCTCTACTTCAAAGCATTGTGCCAAGATTGAATGAAATAATGCATGTGTGGGACTTAGCACATCACTGGCAATATTTTAAGCACTCAGTGTATAATCATGGCCACCACTATGACCACGTCGATTTGTCCTTGAACGTTTAGTGGATGGACTGTTATCTTTAGGAAGAATGGGCATTAGAAGTCATTCAGGAACTTCAAAAGTAACAAGATCTTGAAAAATATACTCAACTTTTCATACTTCTGTAAAGAAACACAGAATCTTCAAGAAGGAGGTAGAAGGGCTGAAGATGTCATCCTAAGAATGGAGGTCTCTCATTTTTGTCCTCCTTCTCCTGAGGATACAACCCTAGTCTCCTGGGCTTAACTATGGCCACCCTTCTGGGCCAGAAATCTCTTTCCAACCTATTCAATATACCAAATGCTGGGTTAATCTTCCCAAATGATACTTTAACGTTGCTCATTGCCCTTTCCTCAGAAGCATCCGCTGTTGCATAAGGCCTGTTCCATCTCCATTACTCCTCGGCAGCTGGACTCGCTGACTTTGTTTATCCCCACTTCTGTGCTTTGCTCTGTGCTTTTACCTGGAGGGCGTGGCCTGTGTAAATTATACAAATCGATCAAGCCCCTACTCAAGTGCTGCCTCTTCTGTGAAGCCTTCCCTGACTGTGCCAGCTCACTGTTCTCTTTCCTTCCCTGGAGTCACCATAGCCACCAGCTGTTTATCATTCATTTGGGACTATCTGGGTTAACTCTAAATTCTTGAACTAAAATCACGAATGCACCTTCAGCAATGTGTCAGCATCCTATTACATTTTTCTTCTCTACTCAGGCACCCCCTCACCTCCTTTCTTTCCAACCTCTTTTTCACTGGCAACTTGGTCTCATACTTCCCAGAGAAGATAGAAAGCCCCATGTCCCTCCTCTGCTGGACCCATTGAACTGCTTCTGTAGCTATACTCTATCTTCCCTCCCCTTGGGCAGTGAGTCCCTGCCCCTCACAAAGGCCATCCTTCCCCTGTGTTCCAGATTTTATCTGTTTGACCTCAAGAGCTGCATCGCTGATGTCTCCTTGTTTGTGATATCATTCTTATTAGCACACAAACATACTTTTGAAACCACTTAAAACAATACCCGCCTCTTGAGGCTACTCATTCCATCAAATTCTCTGCGATCTTTTCCAGCAAATTAAGAAAACTCTGTCTATAATGACTATTTTTACTTTCTTACTGCCCTTTTTTTCCCTACATACCTCAGTTGGGCTCCAACCTATTAAACCCAAACTGTACTTTTCAAGTTCACCACTGATCTCAATATTGCTTCTCTGCCCTCATCCGACTCAGTTTCCTGCAAATATTCGATTTGACCATGCCCTCTCCTTGGAACACTTTCATCTCTTGGCTTCCATAACAGCTAATTCTCCTGTTTTTTCTCCAACCTCTTGTCTACTTCTTCTTGAAACGCTTTTCTGGTTCTTTCTTCTCTGATGGTATATTAGTCAGGCTTCTACAAAGAAACAGAGGCAATGGGATATATACATGTAGACATATAAGAGGAGATTCACTGTGGGAATTGGCCCATATGATGACAGAGGCTGAGAAGTCCTATGATCTGCCATCTGCAATGGTATGATCTTCCCTGGAGAGCCAGGGAAGCTGTGGCATAGCTCAGTCCAAATCTGAAGGCCCAAGAATTTCCAGTTTGAGGCTGAAGGCCTGAGAATCAGAAGGACTGGTGGTACAAGTCCTAAAGTCTGAATCCTGGATAATTTAGAGTTCTGATATCCAGGGGCAGGAGAAGATGAATGTCCCCAGCTTCAACGGAGAGAGAAAAAAATTGCCTTTTTTCTGCCTTTTTGTTCTATCTGGGCTTTCAACTGATTGGATGGTGCCTGCCCACATTGCGTCAAGGTGAATCTTCCTTACTCAGCCTACTGATTGAAATGCCAATCTCTTCTGGGAACACCCTCACAGGCATACCCAGAAATAATACTTCACCAGCTATCAGGGTATCCCTCAACCCAGTCAAGTTGACACCTAAAATTAACCATCACAGATGGGAATGTTAGAAGGTAGGAAGGTTGCTTCTGCTCTCAATCATACTCTTTTCCTGGGCGATTCCAGCCTGGAAAACAGCTTCAACTGCAATATATATGCTGATAACTTAAACATTTATAACTCTAATTTAAAATTCTTTAACTCTAGATTCTTTTCTACAATGACCAACTTGGCATTTCCACTTGACTAATAGGCATCTCAAACCTAACTGCCAGCTCTACCGCCAAAGTGGATCTGAATTGGCCACTTCTCCTCATCTTCATTGCTGCCCACTGGTCCCCACTGCCATCATCTCTCTCCTGGACTACAGCAGTGGCCTCTTAACTGGTCTCTCTGCTCCCATCTTTGTCTCTTATAATCCACTCTCCACATAGCACCCAGAGTGATAGTTTAAAAAGTAAATGGGATCATGTGTCTCTGGTCAAAACTCTTCAACAGCTTCCCACTGTCTCTTGCCACCAGCCTAGGGAGGACTGGCTCCTCTGTGTCTCCAGCTTCCCCATGCATCGTGCTCCCCACCCACATACCCTGCTAAGCCTCTGTAACCTGCTTGCTGCTCCCTGGAGCCTGTTGCCCCCAAGCGTGCTCTGCTCAGGGGCCTTTCCACTTCTCTGTCCTCTTCTGAGGATGCTCTTCCTCAAGATGTGCACATGCAGTGCCTCCCTGTATTGTTTTCAACTTCATCGTCCCTTCTGCTGAGAAGGGAGGTCATTTTCCACATCGCCCTCTCTGAATTTTCATCGCAGCCTGTGTCATTCCCTGATACTTTCTTGTTTGTCCCTTTACTTACTTGTGTATTGTCCTTTTCTTCCACTAAAAAATGGGCACTTTGAGAAGAGAGATCTTTATCTTATTCATCATGTATCTTCATTCCCTGCACATAAAAGGTGCTCAATACATATTTTTTAATGAATATATGCTAACTACATAGCGTCTAATATTTCTGATTTTGCAAATACTTAAGGCTTGGAATGAGAGAAATGCTTGCTCTCTGAGATGTAAGCTTTTGAAATAAATCAGGGCAGGGATGGGGGAAGTCTCCTTTAACAAACAGATTTGTTCCCAGGCCAAGACGTGACTGTGAGGTACTAAATGCATTCGCATACCTCAAGCAAAATGCACCAGTGAGAGTGGTGATTGGCCAGCCCCCAGAAACATACAAGGAAAGTCTTTGAAGTAGGATTGCCCCTTGCAAACACTGACCAGGAGCCTCTACCACTGAAAGACGGGTCTTCTAGGACCATTGGCAAGACCTGCTGTGAGATCAGAGCATTTAGCTAGTTATAATTAAATGTTCAATGAATCAGACTCCTTTCCTCAAAGTCTGTGTGCACTGAATAACCTTGGGACTGTGTTTGGCTTCTCCTGTAGGCCTGCCTACATGGGTAGGATGTGCTGGCACATGCACTTTAAGTGTCCAGTCCTTGGACAGATATTGCTCAGTGCAATGAACTAAAAAGGCATCCACTTTAGAACATCAGCCGGTGAGCTTGGATTAATGTGCATCCTCCTCTGAGTGATAGGCTTGTCTTTTAAGTGATGACAAAACCTGGTTTCTGAGTCTTTGTGACTGGATCTAGGTACATTCATCAGGGCAGAAAGGTCCTTTTGTGAAACTCTTGGAAAACAGGCTGCTAACTTTCCCTCCAGGAGGACTACATTCACTTTAAAAAATCATGTTTCTACTTGCTACCCTTTCAAACACCTTATTTTAAAAACATATTTTGAATCCTACTATGTGCTGGGTTCTTTCCTAGGCCCTGGGATCCAGCTACAAAACCTGACTAGGCTTCTGTTGCTTTGGAATTTAGTCTGGTGGGAAAGATAAACTGTGCACAAGTAAACAAATTGAGGAACACGGTAATTTCAGATAGTGATACATGCTATGAAAAAGTAAGTTGGGCAATGTGATGCAGGGGTTGGGTGCATGACAACATTAGTTTCCAGAGTCAGGGAAAGCCTCTTTGAGGAGGTGACTTTGGGCTTGACCTTGAATGGGAACTATGGGGAGGAGTTTTATCTCTTGGAAAATCATGGGGAAGAGTTTTATCTCTTGCCCCGAACTGGAATGTCAGATTTAGGTTGAAGATTGGGTGAAAGAGACAATATGAGTCATGTAATACATATTTTCTGAACCCCAAGTTGGGACTTCTGCTATGGATTGAATCGTGTCTCCCTTAAATTTTATATGTTGAAGTTCTAACCCCAATACCTTAGGATGTGGCTGTATTTGAAAACAGCATCTTCAAAGAGGTAATTCAGCTAAAATTAGGTCATTAGGGTGGGCCAAGTGACCTGCATCCTTATAAGAAGGGGAGATCAGAACACAGATTTACACAGAGGAAAGACTTTGTGAGGACATAGCGAGAAGACTGCCATCTACAAGCCAGAAAGAGAGGCCTCAGAATAAACCAACCTTGCTGATACCTTGATTTTGGACTTCTAGCCTACAGACCTCTGGAGAAATACATTTCTGCTATTTAAGCCACCTGGACTGTGGTTTTCTGTTATGGCAGCCTTAGCAAACTAATATGCTGTTAAAAGAGAAATGCATTTTGCAATTGAGATAGTCTCAGAAAATCCAAACCATGTGATTACCAGCCAGCCCAGGCCAGTTCAGCTGATGGCTCATCCCCAGACCTGAGCTATGATAGCCACTTTGACACTGCAGCCTTCCCTCAGAGACCACAGCCTCCAGCCCTGTTGATATGGAACACCTGTGAGGCAGCAACACCTTTGCTCATCAGCATCCTTCCCAGGATTTGAACCATTGACCTTACCATTGCAAATGAGTCAGATTATAGAGAAGTGTTCTTACTTGCATGCCGAGACTGTCAGCGTATAATTAGCTGTGAGTAACAATAATGGTGATGATGATATGAGGTGCTCAAGGGCCTTTGGAATTTGAGGCCTATGAAAACACAACTTATTATTTTTATCATTACTATAATCAGGTACAGCCACCTAGATAAAAAGATCACTTCTCATAGTGAAAAAAATAACACATGACCATAAAAGTATCTAAAAATCCTTATTTTTCTCCCTTTAGAAATCTGACCATTGAGTCATTATGACAATAATTAAAGCACCTTAAAGGTTTTTTCCAGGACCCACATAGAGGGGCACACACACTTCCTTTTCTCACTGTACATGTTCTCACTGGCCCCTATTCAGTGGCTTATGAAGACCAGGCCTTTGGCAGTTTGTCTTGGAGACAAGATATTGGAGACATCTGTTTTTGGAAAAGGAAATCATCTATAAAATACAGTCAGCCTATAAAGGTACACCTACCAACAATGTGCAAGTTTCCAAAGAAGTGGAGGTTGGGCCACTCATGCTGTACCTGGAGAGCATGTCCTATGAGTAAGGAGGATTTTATTAGCTGAACACATAGTAAAATTCTAAACCAATTTAAAGGGCGTGTGGAGCAGGTGGGGCAGATGTTCTAAGTGGGCATGAAACTGTTGGGGAGCTATCTCCATAGGCGCAAGGAGAAGACCTAAAACCATGGGATGGTTTCTTTCCTTCCCTTCATCCCTTCTTTCTTTTTTCTTTTCCCACCACTTTTTTTTAATTTTCCTTCCTGCTTTGACTTTTTCTCTTTTTTTCTTCCATTTTAATTGATTTGTGGAGTTTTTTTTTTTTTTTTTCCTAAAGATAGGTTCTCACTCTGTCACCGAGGCTTAGGAGTTCGGTGGCTCAATCATGACTCGCTGCAGCCTCAACCTACCGGGCTCAAGCCATCCTTCTGCCTCAGCCTCCTGAGTAGCTGGGACTACAGGTGTGCACCAACACACCCACTGATTTGTAGGGGTTTTAAAGGAAATTAGAAGTAAAATTCCCAAAAAAACATAATTATATCTGCCCCCTAACTGAAGAGAGGGGGTGGTGAGAGAGTAGGTAACTAAGGAAAGTGGACTGCCTAACTGAGCAATGAAACAAAGTTGTCCTCTCCTGACCTCCCTCTTCTTTCTTCTTCAGCTCCACTGGGTTTTGCTCATAAGCAAAGAAGAAATAGAATAGAGCAGGTGGCAGAGGATTCTTTGGGACTTAAAGCACATTCTGAGAAAGTGTGGTAGTTCTGGAGTGTCTGCGGATCTCGCTGGTGGCTTCAGTACCTGGGTGCTTGTGAAGAGAGTGGAGCCAGAAGCAGCGCAGTTCATTTACCAAGAGCTCTGAGCGTTGCAGAGATGGTGCGGTTAGAGGCAGGCTACTCATTCAAACACCCACAGAGAGGAGCAGACTTGGTAAAAACTCTTCATCCAGCAAGCAGACCAAGTACATGGGGGTCTATTTGTTGTCAGGCTTTATTTAAAGCTCCTTTCATTTATCTGCTCTTCAGTGTTCTCATCTAGAAAGCAGGCTTAACATGCACATTGTGTCTACAATTAAACAAATCAACAAAAAATACATGTACTCAGCCCTTAAAATATTTCCTGAAACCAAACCAAAAAGCAATGGAAAACCAACTGGAAGCAAACCTGAAAACCCACTCAGCAAATTAACTGAGGGAACCAATTTCAACTGGTCATTTAACATCATATAGATCCTAAGAAACCAATGTTTGACTGAAGTTCAATTTTTTTTCTCACTGATGACAAACTGGCAGGTATACAGATATGTATAAACCTTGGCTCACAAAGACTCTTGAGTTCCCTGTTGCTCCGAGTCTAACCTCTTTGGCTTTTAAGCCTCCTCATCACAAGGCCCCACCCCGCCACCACCTGATTTCTCACCTTTGAGAGTCAAGCTGGTGTTTTCTCCCTATGTCCTCCTCATGCTTGCTTATTTCCATTGTCATGATCTTGTTTATGTTGTTTGCTTTTCCTGAAATGAGCACAATGCCCTTACCAGTGTCCCTAACCATCCATCAGTCCATCCATCCATCCATTCATCAATTCATCCAATCATTCATCACTAATGTCTTAACCATCAGGCACCATGTGTCAGATGTAGTGCAAGTTTCCTTTGGGGAGGGGAGAGGGATATAATACACTAAGGTAGGGTCATTCCCTGTGGCTTTTTCTGGCTAGAAGGGGCAGGATGGGAGACAGACACTCATTCAACACCAAAACAAGTCTATAAGTGCTGTAGTGATGTAGCCTGCATGCCAGTTTTCTATTCCCACCTAGCTTCCTGGAAAGCCCCTTCCTGGCATTCCTGTGGCACCTAGTTGTCTTCTTTGTGCTCACATCCAAGTCCAGTCAGCTAATATGGTAACCACTCCTTACTCCTCTTCTTCCCATGGTTCTGTCCTGGCCACTGGGTGGGCTTCCCTCTCTGGGCTCTGCTGCCCCTGCTGCTGGGCACTATCCTTCTGCAGATGCCCTTTCCATCCCCACCTCCTTTGGCCACAACTTCTGCTTCAACTGCAGCCTTCTTGTGTGTATACAATGTGCACAGATGGAGAAACACAAAGTAGTTGTTCCCCAACATCTTACAACGGTTTAAGAAGAAATAGAGCTATTGGGTTTTGCTCACAGCCATCTCGCTCCCCGGGAAGCAGACACAAGTTCATCAGGGGCTGGATGGGGACATCTCACCTTGCTCAGTGATTCTCCTATGAAGAAGACTGTTTTGCATGAGTCCCTCTTCCCTTAGAAGTTCTAACTCAGGAGGTTCCACCTGCTCCTTGGACATCCCCAGACAGATCTTATTCTCAGCAGTGGACTCAGTCTGGGCACTGCTCAGAGTTCTTGGTTACTTTGGTTATAGCATTATGAGAAGTAGAGTAAGAATATTTCCTGCAAGAACAGAAGAAAAAGTTAAAGAGGAGGTTACAGAATGTTTAGAAGGATGAATCACTAGATGGTGAAGAGGCAACTCAGGCAGAAGGAGCAGTATGCTCAAAGGCATAACGTTCTGGAAGAGCTTGAGATCATGTAGCCCATGGCTGGGACACAGGCTGTGTTTTAGGAAAAGAGAGGAACCGAGGGTGGGAAGTCAAGTTGCAACAAGACTGTAAAGGCTCTTATAGTCCAGTGTAAAGCATTTGGACTTTGAAGGTCTGGGCTCCATGGCCAAATAGTCAAGCATATATTTTGGATTTAAAATGCCTGACTTTATACCATGATTCAGGTTGCATTACATTTCCAGATTTATTCTTAGTATAGGTTCCTCCTCTTAAATACATTTCTTTCAATGTGTGAGTTTTATTTTTTTTTAATTTCATAATAAGATTCTAAGAATAATAACATATAGAGGAAAAATTGGCTTTGATTAAATTTACTACTGCATACCTTGATTTCCCAACAAATGGAAGAACACTCTCTTAATGTCTAGGTTTAAAAATTATGTGAGAATAAATGGTCAAAACCAAAATGTTAGCCATGGGTGGTAATGCTGTGTAAACTGAGTAATCTCCAAGTTCTTCTGGATGGCATGTTGAGAGCTTCTGAGCTTTGTCTTAAGCAGGACTGATGCATTTGACTTATCACATCTCAGATCACATAAATGAAGGTATACCTCTTTGTCAAGTGCTATGATTCAGTCATCATACATCAGCTTTCACTGGGTACTTTAATCATTGTTGATGACACTGTGGAGGATATGGAGGTAGATCCTTTACTTATTTCATTACTTTCACATGAACCAACACAATGTTCTGTACCTTCTTGGGCCTCAGAAAAGCCTCACTGAAGCAGGGCAGGTGGATGGTAGGATAAAGAAATAGCCTGAGATACTGAAAGATGCAAGAGCTTTGGAGTCAACTAGGCCTGAATAGGAATCAGTTTGTTTTGCTGGTTACCAGCTGTGTGTTCTTAGAGAAGTGAATTCATCTCTCTCAATGTCCATGCTTGTGAATTGGACACAATAATATCTAGCCCATAGACCTTATGAGAAAACTTAATAGATTAACCCATAAGCAGCATTGGGCATATAATAAGCACTGAACTGCCTAAAAATCAACAACAAATAAAATCTGAAAATGCCGCAATGGGCTATAGAGATAAGAACAGTAACTCCATATTTCCCAGTCTGAAGGAATGTCGCTTATGTCTATGAAACAAAATCTAGATGATTTTGATTTATTCAGAATTGATTTTGTTTCTACTTGTTGCACAGGGAGATTTCTTCCTTTACGTTTCCGCTCAGTCCTGAGCAACCCCATCAGACTCCCCCAGGGCCCTGCATCCATATCTGGACATTCCGCTTCATTCTGCTACAGGCACATGCACGAACTTTTGAGAACTCTACCTGGAAGTGAGGAAAACAAGAACTCCCAGTCATCGCTGGAGAAGATGATAATGACCCACCTAGGCAGCACCTAGCTGTTTCTCTCTGTTCTTCTGGGTGGCCTGATGAGGGCTTCTCAGCTTTGTCTTGAGTAGGACCAATGCGTTTCACTTATCACATCTGGATGGGGACATCTCACCCCGCTCAGTGATTTTCCTATGAAGAAGACTGTTTTGCATGACTGCCTTCTTCCCTCAGAAGTTCTAACTCAGGAGGTTCCATCTGCTCATTGGACATCCCCAGACAGATCTCATTCTCAGCAGTAGACTCAGTATGTTCTCTTCTTTGAACAACGACAACAGATCTACTCTTTGAGCCCACATTTCTGGGAGGGGAGGGAAAGGCCTGGGTAGATGTAGAAAAGCCTGATACTCACCACCTTGACAGTCCACACAGGCTTAGTTGGTATCAGCGTTGCAGCTTTCCTGTCCTGAATTGCAGATATTTGAGCAAGTTTGCTCCTTGGGTGGAACTGAAAAGACCTGCAATTAAATGAAGAGAGTTCTAAGACCTGGGATTCCGGAATCAGGACTTCCTTGTCTATTCTGGGTCTCCTTCTCAGCTAGCTCCTCCTTCTTTCCCTCATATGTTCAAGAGACTGGGGCTCCTGCTGTCTCAGGGCACCTGTCCTCATTGAAGACCCAAGACAAGCTCATTCAGACTGAAGAGTTCATGATTTAAGGTTTTACCCCTGCCAGGGGATATTGCAGCCAATCTAATTTCATGTCAACAAATATTTGTCAAACCTCTATGTTACTGGAGCTGGATACTGGACACACAAAGATAAAGACAGGGCAGAAGGGTCTGACACTGTTGTCGAAGAGTCAAGTAGGAGAAAATAGTCATATGTAAATCATTTCTAAAACTACGTAAAAAGTGTGTGTGCATGTGCACAGTACAGAAAGAAAAGGCATTAATTTTGCCTGAAGAACTTTTAGATGACCCAGGAAAAATTATGATGCACGGCAACTAGAACTGAATTTCTGAGGGTGGCACCCTGGGAACCCTGAAGGCAAAGGCTGGGCCACCTCTTTTGCCCTCAGTGGGAGCACAGGGCACATTGGCAAGCCCAGTATTTCCCCCATTATAAACTGAGCTCATGCAAGTGGTGCCTGCCTGTCTCCCGTCACCATGAGGGTGGAGAAAGCTTCCTGAGGACATAAAGTCACCTCCCAAGGCAGCAAGGAGCCATCTGCCACCGGAGCACCCACATGCACTCTTTTGGCTCCCACAGTGGTGCTGATTCCAGGCCATGGAAGAAACCAGGCAGCAACTTAGGACACCCAAGTTCTAGCCAGGCTCCCTGCCTCCCGTGGATGGGCATGAAACCTTTCAGAACCCTAGTTTCCTGTGCTTGAGCTAGGTAACAACTACCCTACAAGCTATGCAGGTAAAAATGGGATTATAAAGTTGAAAGCAGTTGGAGAAATAACACCAATGCCCTATAATAAAGCTTCGTTAACAATTAAATAAAAAACTATTTACTAATTATTCACTGTGCACCTAGAGTTTGGTGAGGTTCTAAATAGAACCCATTAGTTCAGTAAATTTCTAACAACAAAGTATTTTTTCTAATCCACTTGGTACAGAAAAATTGTCAGCATGGCGTTCAAACAGTAGAGAAGACACACAGCTTAAAGACTGATGCAGTTCTTTCTCTAATTTGCTGTGTGATAGTGAACAATTACCTGCATTCTTTTGAGCCTCAGTTTCCCAATCTGTAAAATAACGTTTTCCACGGATTCATCCTGATCCCTCTTTCCTACTTCCAACTACATCTTTTCATCTAGCTGTGTTGTTAGAATGGGCCTAATAAACCAGTACATATTAAAATAGAGAAAGCTCTAAATAACCTAATAACTTACAGTGCTGCTTTTTGAGGGACAGTTTAGCTCAAAGGAACGACACTCTAGGGTTGAACAGCAGATATCAATGAGGTCGAGGGAGGAGCTCTTTGGGAGTAGAAAGTCATAAGGTCAGCCTTACTGGCATCTTCCCTCTGAGGAACGCTGGTGGGGAATCAAGCAGATAGAAAGCCACCCTAGTGAGGCTATTAGCTTACATTATTACCCATTGGCTCTGTCAGCTTCTCCTAAAAGAAGGCCAGTTGGAAAAATCTCCAGAACATCTTATATTTGTATCCACTTTCATTCTTTAAAAAGTTCTCTCAAACATACTCTCTCACTGATTCTTATAACAAGTCCATGAATAATCAAGCCATTATAATTGCCATCGTATAATATGAGAAGCAGCAAAAAGGGGCCAGGAAGATTAGTGACTAACTTGACTTCACAAAATAAGACAGTGGCGCAGCTGAAGCTGGAAGCCAGATGATGTCCCTTCTGGTCTAGAACTCTCAGCGTGACCTCGGCCAGGGAGACTTGAGTGTGTCCCAGGGGATGAAGCACATCTGTGCATTGCTTAGAATAAGGATGATAACTTTTAAAAGGACAGCCATTATCAAATTGTAGGCGCCCAACAGACATTTGTGAATCAATAAATAAAGCTGCCGTTAACAGCGGTTGAGAAAAACTTCAACAGCTAACATGGGGTATGCTTTTGCTTTCCTTGTTGACTTCCTTCCTTCCTTCCTTCCTTCCTTCCTTCCTTCCTTCCTTCCTTTCTTCCTTCCTTTCTTTTCTTTTCTTTTCTTTTCTTTCTTTCTTTCTTTCTTTCTTTCTTTCTTTCTTTCTTTCTTTCTTTCCTTCCTTCTTTCTTCTTCCTTCCTTCTTTTCTTTTCTTTCTTTTTCTTTCCTTCCTTCCTTCCTTCCTTCCTTCCTTCCTTCCTTCCTTCCTTCCTTCCTTCCTTCCTTTCTTTCTTCCTTCCTTCTCTCTCTTTCTCTCTCTCTCTCTTTCTTTCATTTTTTTTTTTATTACCACTCCTGACTTTGCCTCCAAGTAAAGGCAGGGAGGAATTCTCTGCTTAGGGGCCTACATGTGTCAACTTGATTCTCTAAAAATCCAGTCACATGATTTAGATGGAGACTTGACATTCCTTTTACAAAAGGGAGGCCTAATCAGGGAGCCAGTCCACGTTGAACATAGACCAATACCCCTTGTCCCCCAGGCTAGAGGTGCAAAGATACAGAAGACAGAGAATGTGGAACTCATGATCTCTTTGGGAAGACAGGCAATAGTCATTTTAATTTCTGAGTGGTGAGTAGAGAAATAGTACTAGTAACAAAATAAAAAAAACAAAGCCCAAGTCTATGTCCTTTACTATTTTAATATAAAGCACATAACAAATTGTGTGTGTGTGTGTGTGTGTGTGTGTACAGAAGGGGTACATGAAGCATACCTGTGGGATGTGATCAATGTTAACATGAAGCATATTTTTCTATGTGCTGGTTAATTTTATGTGTCAACGTGGCTAGGTCATGCTGTCCAGATATTTGGTCAAACATTATTTTAAACATTTCTTTAAAGGTATTTTTTAGATGATATGAACATTTAAATCAGTAGTCTGAGTAAAGCAGATTACCCTTCATAATGCGGGTGGACCTCAGCCAATCAATTGGAGGCCTTAATAGAAAAGAGCCCGATTTCCTTTGAGGAAGATGGACATGGCCAGCAGGCTGCTTTCAGCCTTAAGCTGCGCTATCAGCTCTTCCTGGGTCTCCAGGCTGCTGTCCTGCCCTGCAGATTTTGGACTTGTTAGCCTCCACAATCGGATGAGCCAATTCCTTAAAATCTCTCTCTCTCCTCTTCTCTCTCTATATATACACATACATACTCCTGTTGGCTCTGTTTCTCCGGAGAATCCTGACTCATACATTCTCCCACTGTCCTTAGAATGCCCAGTCTTATGTAATTATCTAGATTCTTGATATGATATAAGGTCACATAGTTCCATGTGGAGTGAGGCCCCTTGTGGGTTGCATGTTTAAGGTGGGGTGGGGATTGGGAGGATTCCTGGACTCATTTCCCTCTTTTGGGGTCACTTTTTCTGCCCTCTGTCTGACTGTGGCAATTGACCCCTCAATAGGGAAAGAGGAGGGAGCAGGGCATGAGAAGTCCTGAAGTGAAGGACACTCTTGTAAGTCAGGGTCAGGTCCTTTGATCCTGGCTGCTGTTTCTTCTGCTTCTTTCCTTTGTGGGCACTTCCATGGGGGCTCCAGAGGTTCCAGACCCTCTGGGTTGAATGGCCCTGATGTGCATGATGCTTTTCCTTGGTCCGACTGCACCCTGAAAGTCGCTGTTCTCTAGGAATCCAGTCCACAAAGGACCGCAGTCCTCTTGGACTTCAAATGGCTCTAAGCGGCTCTGTCTCCTGAGGGGAGTCTCCATCTGGTTAATCACATGCAGTGAGGTGGCACTGACCTTGTGCCAGGTACCACTTTACATATATTGGCCTATTTAGTTCTCAAAAGAATTGTATGAGGTAGGTACTTCATCTCTATTTTGCAAATGAGGAAACCGAGCCCCAGAGAGGCTAAACAACTTTCTCAATACCAACAGCTGTTAAGTGTCAGAGTTTCAGACCTAGGCATTCAGGCTCTGGAGTGCACACGTTTAAGGTGGGCACAGTCTCCACAGGAAATGTGGATGAGCTCTGTCACCTGCATGTTGCCCTCCTCTGCAAAAGCAGCTTCTGCACTCTAGATCTCTTGGGTGGCATCCACTCTGTTCCCCGACGCCAGGGTCTCATCAGCTCATTGAAGTCCCCCCTGCCCGGCCTCCGCGTTAAGGTCGGAGTTAGGAGTGGGCAGTCCCTGTTTCCATTGAGAGGCAATTTTTTCTTACAGACTTTTTTCTCTTTCTGGTCTTTTATATTCTCTAAGGGAGTAAGGGGCTCAAGGGTTGTGAAACTCGTTATAGTTCATTTCCTTGGAGTGGTCCAGTCCACATTTTGGATTTTCACATCTATGATATTTTGGTATCTCTGTTGAAACTGCAATTTTTACATCTTATATACATATGCATATTATATATATAAAATCATGGTTGTGATGTATGTAAGTACAAATGGTAAACAGTTCATATAAATGACTGTGATTGGTATGAAGCAACCCAGTATTTTCATTTTTTCTTTTTTTACTTTGTTAGTTCTCAGCTATATATAGTTTTCCTGGAGTCTATTATCTTTAACTTCACCCTCCTTTCCATTTCACACAAGCTCACACATTGTAAAGCCCAAGGTTGTGGCTATTAATCACTTATTTTTGTCGAGCTCCAAGATGTTTTCCTTCTAGTTCTTTTCCACAGACTCAGACTCTTCTGGGGTTGGGTAGGATCTAGGCGGTCCGTGGTCCCAGTCCTTGTGTAGAGGTCCTGGGTGGCGTAGGCCTCTGTTCTCTTTCTCCAGTGCTGACCCACACTGCGAGGGCACTCGTGTATGTGGGTGAGTATCCTAACTCACATATCCCTACGGTGTTCACATCCCCTGCTAACACTGCCTCTGGGCCACCCTCTGGAGCCTAAGGATGTGTGTACCAATGGCAGGATCTGCCCTCAGGAGATATAGGGTCTTGGAAATAGGCTTGTGACTTTTTAGGCAGGAAATCTGAGGTCCTGGGTACCTGTGGGGAAGGACAAGCCAGTAGAGGGACAGATCTACCCCAAAGCATCGCTCCCAGTGCTGGGGCCTCTTGTGCAGTCTGAAGGCAGTCCTGCTGGTCCTGTCCATTTATGCCTGCAGTGCCCTTCCCATCATTGTGCTGCCCTAAATCGCACCCGCGGATTCCTAGGGTGATACCATTCCTATTGATTTAAACCAATGCAGCCTCAGTGAGTTGAAATGGAAAGATGGCCTAGGATCGAGTTTTTGCAGGTTGGGAGGATTCAGATAACCAAACACTCCCTGAAAACCACCTCCGGAAAGCTGTGATACAAAAAGAAAGAAGGCAGAAGATGAAGCAGAGACCACAGACATTCCCATATGTTGAGGTTTAATTATTTCTTTCTTATTTTTAGAGTTGTTCCGTGAGGTGAGTTGAGCTCATGAAAAATTATGCAGCCACAGGACAGCCCCAGAAAAACCTATCTTGACCCTAGTGGGCCCTCCAGTTGCAAAACACTTTATTCACATGTCTAGACAAGTTAACTTGAAGTTAACCATCTTATTCCATAAGAACCAAACTCTCAATCCATTTATATTTTTTATTACCCACATATATCTTAAGGCTTAAAAGATTCAGGAAGGGAGGTCAGCATTATTTTTAAATGATCAGAGGCACCATATCATATAAATCTCAAGTCAATACCTTTGGCTGGAGAATGCCTGGACTGTGCTGGAGTGTGGCTCCTTCTGAACTTACATGAAATGTCTAAAAGACACATTCCATCTAAGATTTCCTTGGCCACTCATTTTCTTCTTCATTCTCTATCCCTAGTTTGTCTCCTCATCTGGGTGTCCACTGAAGCAGAAATGACTGAAGATACCTTTTGACTGTATAAACACAGTTGCATATTGGCTTTAGAGAGGTCAAAGTTGGACAGAGGTGTCTCCTATATGGCTCTCACAAGTGTGAAACAAAACAAGGTCAAAGACTGCTTTTGGTGGCTCATGCCTGTAGTCCCAGCACTTTGGGAGGCTGAGGTGGGTGGGTCGCTTGAGCTCAGGAGTTTGAGACCAGCCTGGACAACATGGCGAAACCATGGCTCTACAAAAAAATACAAAAATTAGCTGAGTGTGGTGGTGTGCGCCTATAGTCCTGAGGCTGAGGAGGACCAATTGAGCCTGGGAGGTTGAGGCTTCGGTTAGTTGTGATCGTGCCACTGCACTGCAGCCTGGACTATAGAGCAAGACCATGTCTTAAAAAACAAACAAACAAAAAGACTGCTTTAGAAAGTAAGGGAGCCAGTGAGTACCACCTTATGTCCAGAGGGAGCGCTGCTTACTGTGTGCCAGGAGGGTGAGCCTCCCAGAGTCAATACAGGGGCTCTGGTTTTCATCATAAACTTAGAAGGTTAGAGAAATGTGTTCATCCTAATCATTATTACCAATGCTGAGACCAGTGCAGATAGCCGAATTTTAAATATGGATGAAAATCCCAGTTGTTTTCTTGTGTAGTTTGGTAGAGCTAAGATACTGGTTAACCACATTTAACCTAATAGATGTTTCTTAAATGGTATAACAAGTCTTTAAAGTCAAATACATTTTTTGAATGCACAGTAAGCTTGCTTTTTCAGAGTCCATTTAAAAAATATAGCCAATTTCTTATTTATTTTTTGAAAAATAATCTTTTTTTTCTATTTTTAAAAGGGTGAGTCATGCCTCCTCTCTAGTATTCTATTTTGCCTTCCCACAATTTATGATATGTGTACAAATGTATATATATTACTGCATATATTTGGGAGTTAAAATGAAACTGTGTTCATCAAATCATATATATATATATACATATATATGCATTTTTTTTTTTTGAGACAAAGTCTCACTCCATCCCCCAGGCTGGAGTGCAATGGCACAATCTTGGCTCACTGCAACCTCTGCCTCCCTGGTTCAAGTGATTCTCATTCCTCAACCTCCTGAGTATCTGGGACTACAGGTGCCCACCACCATGCCCAGCTAATTTTTGTAGTTTTAGTGGAGAGAGGGTTTTGCCGTGTTGGCCAGGCTAATCTTGAACTCCTGACCTCTTGTGATCTGCCTGCCTCGTCCTCCCAAAGTGCTGGAATTATAGGCATGAGCTACCCTGCCCGACCCAAAATCCTATTTTAACTTTGACTTCAATTTTTATTTTTCAAGTATGCATGAAAAAATGTTTAAGTAATGGATTTTTTATTAGGTATAAAAATTGCTATTTTTTTTTTAACACACAAATCCATGTGCACTTATGGGAGGCATTCTTTTTGAAGATAAAGGAGAGTAGGTATTGGATTCAGAAGCACTGAGTTAAATCCTAGTTCTTCCTTGTGTTCTGTGGCCCTGGGTCAATTGCTCCATCTCCCTGAGCCTTGGATTCTTCAGCTGCAGAATGGCACTAATCAGATCCCTGTGACTTGGTTGAAGCTGCCACATAACACAGGCTTCTGTAAAGCAGGTATCCGCAAAGGGAAGTTAATTTGCATACCAATGTTTTGGGAGCTCTGGCTTCGGCACTCAGGGTTGTCCCTGGATAGAAGGTCCGAGACAGGAATGGGCATCTTCTGCTCCACGCAGCTGCGAGTGGCATGGAATAGCTTTTACTTTTTACAGAGGGGAATTGTCATTTTGGAGAAGACTTTGTTTTGTTTTGGTTTTTTTTGAGACGGAGTTTCACTCTTATTGCCCAGGCTGGAGTGCAATGGTGCTATCTCAGCTGACCGCAACCTCCGCCACATGGGTTCAAGCAATTCTCCTGCCTCAGCCTCCCGGGTAGCTGGGATTACAGGCGTGCGCCACCATGCCCGGCTAATTTTTGTATGTTTAGTAGAGACGGGGTTTCACCGTGTTGACCCGGATGGTCTCGATCTCTTGACCTCGTGATCCACCTGCCTTGTCCTCCCAAAGTGCTGGGATTATAGGCGTGAGCCACCGCGCCTGGCAGAGAAGGCTTATTATTTAGCTTGTTTAAGACGAGCTGAATATGGAACTAACTATAAAAGCCAAAAAAAATGCATTATATTTAAAACTTTAAAATAACCTCCTTGAGTTCTCACATATAATGTAGTTAATATAAATAAACACCAAGGGAACAGAAAAGTCTTGAGAATAAAGAAAATATTTTAAAAGGGGCCCCAAGAACCTCAGTAATTACACCATCAGTATTACGTCAGTGAAAACACTTTTTGAGCTGTGTCTTTGCATGTCCCTTGATATTGCTATTGATAGGTTTGACAAAATGGGCAAATCTGGCCACTCCATGAGGCTTACACCTCAGAGCTTGATTATAAAATCAATCTCAGAAAGACTTTTGGTCTCTGCACTTGTATCTGCTAGTGCCACTCCTGATCCACAGAGTGTTTGGTGGGTGTTGAGCCTCTTGGGAGAAAGTTGGCTTGGCGACTCGGCTGGGCAAGCTTCTGCATGACCTCAGCCTCTGTCCTCCTCTGCTCTGGGAGATGAGGTCAGGGAACTAGAAACTGCCTGTGGTAGGGGGGCTAAGTATGTGGGTCTCCAAGTAGAATGAGGCTTCGTGGGAGCCTGGCCACAGGTCGCAGTGAGGATGGGAGGAAAGGCAGAGGCTCCACTAGATGCCAACTGCTTCTAGGGTCACGGGTGAAGGTGGGATCTCTCCACAGGCTTTCTGAACTCCTGGTCTTGACTCATTAGTGGGTTGTAAAATCACCTTAATGGGTTGAGCCAGCATTTAAAAATAACTGAAAAGGATGAGAATAGGAAATAGAGTGCATCACACATGGTGAGGATAAATATTGTTTCTTGAAATTTTATTTTAGTTCTCTCTATATGTATACATTTTATATATCCATATGTATACACACATAAATATAATGCATTGAGTTGTCATATAAAATGCTTTTTTTTAAGAATATGGTAAAAAAATGTTTGATAGTCCCTACTCTTTGTGCCTAAGGAACAATGACAAAATTTATATACCACAACGTGATTTTACAAAGACACACACATGCACACGTATGCACACACATAGGGTTAACTGTCTTCCCCCAAAGCAACACACAAACCAGGCATCTTAAGTTGCAAATATGAATAAAGCCAAGGTGAAACTGAGTCCTCTTCAGTTTTATAAATCTAATGCAATTAGAGTGTTGGAATAGGGCTGTTAGGGGCTAAAGGCTGGAGTGAATATTGGGATCCATTATTGGGATGTAAAAGACTGTGGCTTGGTAAACTGCCATCTAAAGTGGGGCATTCTTGAGCCCCGCTTCTGATCATCCTGGAGCCAGAAAAAGGAAGCCAGAGAAAGGAAAGGATTTTAGGGAAAAGTGAAAGTGTCAAACACTGCTGCCCTTAACACACGAACCCTGAGCAAGCTGTGGAAATAGATAATGAAGGACAAAGAAGAAAAGATCTTGCAGTCAGTGGCATTGTTTCTGTAAATTTCTAGATGAGGCATTCATGCCAGGATCTGTCTCCCTAAATGCTACAGTACTGGACCTTGTGAACGTGGCTCCCTGAAGCTGCTGATACCATAATTAATCTGACAAGATATCTTTACTAAAAGAGGAGAAGGGATGCTTAGCTTGGTCCAATGGGATATGTTGATTTATAATGGGATGAAACTAAGAGAAGGTGAAATTGGGCTGAATATCAAGGAAGAAAATTACCTAACAGAAAGGTCTATTAGGTAGTGGAGTGGTATCTCCAGGGGGCCAGTGTGCTGGAATCATTTACAAGTTGGCTGCTGAAAGCCCCTGAGAATATGCTGTGGGGAACAGGACTGAGTTGACAAGAGCGTGGACAGGATGACCTCGAAGGTCTTTTCCATCTTTAGTGTCTACGATTTTGTGATTGTCTGCTTTTTACTGGAGCGCTATAGCTACGGCTACTCTCTGGGGCCTGAGATACATGAAATCTTTGTTAGTAAGATACATGGTGGTAAAACATTTTTAAGAAAACCTCCATGCCTGGCCATCTTTTCCCATTCAAAACCGGCTGGAGAGAAATAAATGGGATAAAGGAAGCAAGAAAGAAATTAGAGTTTATTGTTCTCAAAGCCAACTTTATTATTTTTGTCTCTATTCATTGAAACTATTTGATCAAATGCAAAAATATTCTTTTTTCTTTTCTTTTCTTTTTGAGACAGAGTCTCACTCTGTTGCTCAGGCTGGAGCGCAGAGGTGCAATATTGGCTCACGCAACCTCTGCCTCCCAGGTTCAGCAATTCTCCTGTCTCAGCCTCCAGAGTCACTGGGACTACAGGTGCACACCACTACGCCCAGCTGATTTTTGTATTTTTAGTAGGGACAGGGTTACACCATATTGATCAGGCTGGTCTTGAACTTCTGATCCCAGCTGATCCACCCTCCTTGGCCTCCCAAAATGCTAGGATTACAGCCACTGTGCCTAACCTTGGAAAACTATTCTTAAAGGTTGTGTTTAAATATAAAGGCAGTTTCTTTGGGACTACACTGTACTAAATTTCTTATTTCTCAACAGGTTGTTTCAGTATTGTATAGAAAGAGCCTGTTTTAGAGGTTGTTTAACAGATGAAACGAGTTCTTGGATAAGAAGCATTGTTCCATCTGCAACATGGTTAGAACTCTTGTACATTTGCATTTCTGTGTTTCGAATTATTCAGGCAATAAATTACTCAGGATGTCAACCTTATGCTGAAACAGAAATGACCTACTTTGTGAGGATCTTGTGTAGTTTAAATTTCACCTTGTGCCTTTTCTTCAACTGGGAACTGGAGAAAGTAAGTTAAGATGGTGAAGCCCTGAGCTCCATAAGCGTGATCACAAGGAAGTCAAAAGTGACTAAAATATATTGAGCTCTTACTATGTGCTGCTGTACATTGTTCAAGGATTCCATGTGCATTAACTTATTTAGTTTCTTGCATCAACCCAGGAAGTATGTGCTATTATTACATTTGAGGAAACCAAGGCACAGAATGGTGAAAAATATTGCCCGGGATCACAGAGCCAGTCAGATGCAGAGTGTGGAATTGAACAGGTGGTCTGAGTGCAAAACCTGTATTCCTGATGATTATTACCCTGCTGCCTCTCTAAGAATAGTTTCTTGCTTCCTTCAACACCAATGGCAAGGGCAGTGATTTTAGTCTGCCTTGTTAACTGATGACTCTCCAGAGACGAGAACAGTTTCTGGCACATAGAAGGCACTCAATAAATTTCGGCTGAAAGAATGAATGGAAGTGGTGTGGCAATTCTGAGTTTTTCAATGCCAAACTCGCTTACTACAAATTTGCTGACTAAGGAAGAAAGGCAAATTTTGTCTATCTTAACCTGTGGTTATCTCAGCTACCTCTTAGCTTTAACATTTCTTTTCTCCAGGGTGCCTTCCTTGACCTCTTCAAATAGGTTAATTGCCCTTGATATAAGATCCAAGTGTATGCTGCATTCCCTTGACACAGCAATTTTCACACTTTAAGTATTTGTTTAGTTGCCTCTTTTCCTGGCCACATTGTAAACTCTATAAGGGCAGGGTCTGTGTTTTGCTCTCACTGTGACTGTAGGCTCAGCACTGAACTGGGCATGAAGAGGTCTGTTTGTGGATAATTGTTTGATGAATGATTGAAAGAGGATACTCTTTTCAACTTACTTTTCTACTTGTTATTTACACAGAACTTTCACATTCTGCAGGCTGAGGCAGGAGAATGGCTTGAGTCCGGGAGGCAGGGGTTGCAGTGAGCCGAGTTTGTGCCACTGCACTCCAGCCTGGGTGACACAGTGAGATCCTGCCTCAATCAGTCAATCAATGAATCAATCAGCAAGTTAAAAAAAAACACATTCTGTATTCTTTATCTATGCCAGCATAACAAATTACTTCAAAACGCAGTGACTTACTAACTCTTAAAACTTCTGTGTACTTTGGTTCAGGGTCTTCCGTGAGGTTAGAGTCAGATGCTAGTAAGGGCTGCAGTTAGCTTCGTGGAGGCTGGAGGATCCACTTCCAAGATGGTACACTCACATGACTGTTGATGGGGGCCTTGATTTCTTTCCACTCAAGCCCCTTCGCAGGACTGCTTGAGTGTGTTGGTGACATGGTGCCTGGCTTCACCTGGATTGAGTGATGTGACAGAAACATGGTGGCACTGCAGTGCCTCCCGTGGTTCTTCTTGGAAGTCACAAGCCATCACATCATATAGACCACTGCTGATTCAGTGTGAAGGGAAACTTTACAAGGGCACAGATAACAGGAGGCAGGGATGATTGGGGTCCCTATTAGAGACTGGTTACCATACATACCATTTTATATCTCTTCCCATCAAGCCTGTGAGATAGTATCCTTATTTTACAGATGAGAAAACTGAGGCTGATAGGGAACTGCCTAAGGTCTTAACTTGTACTTAAACCAAAGTTATTTCCTTCCAAGTTAAGTATACTTTCCAAGATATTATAGCTGTATGACTAATTGAATAAATTATATATAGCTTTAATAAAACCCAAGACATAAAAATTGAAATGCCAAATTAGAAGAATTGTTTATATTACAAAAGGATCAACCATATCATAGAATTACTTAAATGGCACATGCAAACTGAATAAATTTATCAAAATGAGTTTTAACATGAATTTTGGAGACACATGTATTGGGTAATGGGAAATGTACACTTGAAAATGTGTGTGAGTTGGAAGCCATCATACTAGATTGCGAACTTCTTGAAGGCAGAAATAGAGACAGTCTTATCTTCAATGCCAAGCCTGGGATCCAGTACAGAAGAAACTCAAAGTTTATTAAATAAATGAACGATTATGAAAAAAATATCTGTAGCTACAGCATATTAAGAAGATTTTTGTATATGAAAATGTGACATTTTTAGAATATGTTTTATGCTTATTTCATAACTAACAGACTACTGAGTTTTATGTTACTAGATTACCTAAACCTTATTTAGATTTTAGTACAGGCCTGACATAATATGTTTTAAAATTTTTTATCCCTGCCAAGATATAAGGCTGAAAAACTAACAAATGTTTAAATGAAAATGAAGAAAAGGGCAAGAAGAATAATCTTATCTAAAGAATGGATAAAAGATCTGTTTTTCAGAACATGCAGGCAAATGGAAGTGTTTGTTTTTAGACTCAACCAACCAGACTAATATTCTAAGCATGAATAAATTTTTTTCCATTTAAAAAGTACTCAAGAATGAAAAAAATTAAAAAGTTTTAAAAAATGCATCATACTTCAATTGGGCTAAGGACTTGAGGAGGTTCCTATCTCATATTTTTTAAACAGCCAGGGGACCAAATGTTTTCTGATTTGAACACTATTGCTATTTGCCAATATTTTCTAAGGGAAGGTGAACAGGCATGCTTCTTTGAAATGATTCCTTATCAACTCTTGTCTGCAAAATTAGTGGATCATCAGGCTTGTGTCAGTATGGTTGTTAGTATAAGCTCACATAGGGGATCAAATTGTGGCAGGACATAGATAGAAGAGTTAAAGCAAGACCTTTGCTCAATGACTACAGCTGAGGGCAAGGTTGACATTAGGATCCTGATCACATTGACAGGGGTGCGACTATTTTACACCTTTATGTGGTTTACTTTTGCGATGGTGGTAATGTGAGATGAGTTCCGTCTACCCTAGTTCAGGTAGTGTAGATGTGTATTTACGAGACTACATTTCTCAGCTAAGTTTTCTGCATGGATTTGGTGTTGGTCATTCTTCTGTCTCAATTAGACTGGTTAGCGTCTGAAAGTTGAAGCATCTGCAACAAAAATGGTAAATACCCCATGAGACCCATAGTCCTCCTTCCCCATGGCAGACTTTTATCACTGAGTCGTCAGTTTGGGTTTGCAAAAGAGCAAGAGATTGGCAAAATTAGGAGACCTCAAAATGATCACCCGTAAGAGGAGAATGCTATAAATAACAACGAATGGAAATTTACCCTGATAAATCAATAACTTGCTGGGTATTAGCTAAGATGGTAAATTAGACTCACCTGAAGGAACTGTAAGGAAAACACTTGCTTTATATGTAAGTTGTTGAGGATTACCATGTAATGTTTAGAATATAATAGAAATATAATAAGAATTTACAAATATTTACTTAAAATTTTTAAACCAAAAACATTTAACAGATTGGTTCCTGTTTTATGTAAAATTTACCCATAAAAGATTAAAACTAGAAAGAATTGTTGATGCCACTTATTCCAACCTTCTTCCCATTTTACATTTGTAAAAATGAAGGCTCAGAGTGGCGAATGAATTCACCTAAGTTCCCAAAGCTCCTAACTGGTAGCAGTGAAGCTGGTGAAATTGCTGCAGTCTTTGTTGGCCATGCCACTCATCACCACATCCTCTGTAATGAGGGTGTGGAGTGAGTGGATTTCAAAATCTCTTCAACTCTAAGGCATGATGTTTCTTTGTAACTTCTCATGAACTCTCTGATGTTACAATTCACTTTTTGT
Source organism: Plecturocebus donacophilus (assembly GCA_004027715.1). Lineage (NCBI taxonomy): Eukaryota > Metazoa > Chordata > Mammalia > Primates > Pitheciidae > Plecturocebus > Plecturocebus donacophilus. The sequence continues at coordinate 65,592 of PVKP010009304.1, forward strand.
TCCCACTTACTAGAATGTAAACTCCATGAGGGTTAGGTCTGTATCTGTGTTATTCTCCACTATATCCTTCTCATTTATTGAGAAAATAGTGTATGTTCAAAAAAACAAGATGTTGAAGGAATGAGCTGAGATGAAGTTCAGAATCTTTGCTGACTTCACACTGCAGGTAGCTTTTGCCAATTAACTGCCACTAGCTTTCTAATAACCTGTGGTGGACCTATTCCATGGCTTCCCTCATAATTCTCACCTCTTACTTTTCACACTTTCACATCTTTGAGTAAACCTCTCCCTTTGAGAGTGGGAGTGATCTGGAACCTGCTTCCACTAACAGAGTACAGCAAAGGCATGTAATTGCGTGTACATGATTTCATTACATAAGATTGTGATAGCTGTCTTTCACCATTCTCTGTTGTTGACTTTGAAGAAGTAAGCTGTCATGTTGGGAGTCGCCTGTGGAGGTCATTCGCCAAGGAACCTATCTGGATGACAAATAGATGAGGCCTCAGTTCCATAATGTTCAGCCAAGGAACTTAGTGCTTTTAGCAACTGTGTGAACTTGGAAGTGAATCCTTCTCCAGTTCAGCTTCAGATGAGACCCCAGCCCTGACAGTCCCTTGATGGCAGCCTTATAGAGGATCCAGCTAAGCTAAGCCATGCTTGTTCTGATTCACAGAAACTGTGAGATGGTAAATGTATGTTGTTTTAAGCTGCAGTTGTAATTTGTAATCTAATAACATGTAAGTAATATGTACTCTATTTACCATCCTTTAGATGATTTTTTTTTGTTTGAACATTCACGAAATAGCACTCTAAACCAGGTTTGGAGTACTTGAAATTTAACATCATAATTTAGGAGAAGCAAGGCTCTGTTTTGAAGGTGAAAACGATTTAGTTTCAGTGTGTGTTTTGTTGACTCCATGAGGCCACTGTGTTTAGCTCTTTATAATCTACTGGTGCTTATTCACGAAGGTTAGAGTTCTCCTCTCTCTGCTTCTGCTCAGCATTTAAACTTGTGCTCTTTACTTCTGCCAGCAATCAAACTAATTCAGAAGAGAGGCTGGGCATGGAGTCAGAGTGGGAGTGTTCTCAGATATGATCCCTATCTCTGTTCATATCCAAAAATGGCTCTCAACATTTTGACTGGCAATTTGGCTACTTAAATTCTATTTTAACAGAATCAAGCAGTAGGTGAGTAACAAAAGTGCCACTCATTAAACAGTCCTCTTTATTTAAAATGGTTAGTTTGTATAGACCATGTGTGTTAGTAAGGGTTGACAAAGCCCTTTAAAATAATAAAGGCAGTCAAATGATTTTTTGAGTCTAAATGATCTTACTGATTTTTATCACTAAATTTTATGTGCTTGACAGTTTCTTTGTGAAGTGAAATTGTGCTTTTCATTTCAAAGCCAAATAGAAATAAAATAGATTATGTGTAATTTTCTATTGTCCTTGTCTTATCCTTCTATTTTCATGAGTAATTGATGATATCATTATCTTTTACTTTACAAAATAATTGTTGTTTAATAAAATTGGCTTTATATCAAATCTAATTTTTCCGATTCTATCAAAAGTTACTTGGATATTCATAAAATTTAACAAGTAATAAGTTGAAAATATTATATGAAAGCAATGCTAATTTGGTAGCCAGGTCTGTGGATTCCTCAAGAAATATTGAATAGGCTTTTGCAATTACTTTAGAACTACCAGATTCTTGGCAACACTTTTCTATCATTGCCTCCTTTATCTCTACCTGCTCTAGATGAAGGAATACATTTTACTTTGGAGAATAAATGTCCTAACTTCTTAGGCTTCCTTTGCCAGCCGTATTTCCAATGCCTAAGAGAGCTATCCTGCAATACCGAATTCTACCATTAGGTGCTGCTCTTTAACATATGATACAGAGCACTACGGATTATTTTCCCCCCAAAGTAATTTGAGAGTACAGAAGCCTTGATGGTTTTTAAATTTTGTATATTAGTCTTTCGACAAGTTTGCATTGAAGAAATATTTCCACCTCTAAACAAATCAGAAGCCGTAGCTCTAGCCTGAAAATTTCCCAAGTTTGTTGAGTTTTTGTTAAAGAAATTAGTGAGCCATTCTAGTAATGCTAAAAGGCTTCACTTTTACAGAATAACTTTTTCTTTTAAAAAAGAACAAAAAGATATTTTCAACAAAAATACGTTAAATATACTAAAAATGAATAACTTGGGAAGTATCTTTGAAACAAATTTTTTATTGTTCAAATTTTCAGTCTCATTTTTCTTATTAATCTAGAAATTATCTAGACATTTTGGTTTCACTAGTAACTGCATACATTTTCCAGATGCAATTAAAGTTTTTGGGAGAAGTAAAAATATTATGTATTTTCAAAAAATGAATAGTACAAAGAGTTATAGGAAAGAAAGAATTTTTACTAAAAGGGTGGCATTTCTAATCTTTGTACTTCTATATCAGACTAGGGATTAATAGTTTTGGCAGCAGCAGCAGCAATTTTTTTTTTTTTTTTTGGTCACATACACAATAGATCAGAGGCAATGATTCAATGCTGAAATGGTCTCATGTTCCATGAAAACTTGAAGAAGGATGTCAGAGTGGCTCAGACACAATGTTTTGTGACAGTAAGCAGCCAACAGCTCTTGGCAGAAGCTGTGGGACTTAGAGGTTAACTCTGGGTGTTCCATGAAGGCTACTAGCCCCTCTATGTCAATTTCTGGAAAGCTATTTGGGCAGAGGAAGACAAGAGTTAAACCTGGGGTGTGGGAGAGAGGTATAATAAAAATAATAAAAACCACAGAGCTCACCATATTTCAGCATATGGATTCCTATATTCAGGTATAAAGTTATCTTGAGGGGAGGGTTTTTGCTCACCCTTTATTCTTTACTTTTTCTTTCTTTATAGAAAATATTTGCTGTTTTCAGAAAATTGTTTCCTGTGAATGAAACTGTTCACTTTAGGGTTGATATGTTGTGACTTATGAAAATTTGAAATACCTGTTATGGATCAGCTCTCACTTAGCAAGGGCTGTATTTGTCAGGTGATGATTGAAGTTGTAAATCAGTATTCTTGAATCTGAAATTTCCTATAGTGAAGCAAATCGCTGCAAACATCAGCTTTAAGAATATAATGAAATGAAACAAGCAGTAATAATAATAAAAAAAAAACCCTTGACAGGCAAATTTGGTGTTACATGTTGTACATTTCTCTTCAGTCTCTCAAACTTTCTGAACACTATAATTTGTTTGTGCTGCTGTATCACTATCATCAACAATATAGGACTTTATTAGTTCTTCTCTCTTAGAGATGTCTTTTTTTTTTTTTTTTTTT